>DWON01004117.1:0-16777 GCA_018251015.1 Phocides pigmalion okeechobee | reverse complement strand
TATTACATACACAGAAGTACCAGGATTCTTAACATTAGAGATAAGCTAGTATTACATACACAGAAGTACCAGGATTCTTAATATTAGAGATAAGCTAGTATTACATACACAGAAGTACCAGGATTCTTAACATTAGAGATAAGCTAGTATTACATACACAGAAGTACCAGGATTCAATATTTCATTCCTTTTTGAAAAAAAACATCTTTCCAGATAAAATGAGCGGCAGTAGCTTCGATTGGGTGAAGTACGCAGCTGATGTACCTGTGTCATATCTGATTGAGCTCCGGGACCTCGGCGAGTTTGGATTCCTGCTCCCACCAGAACAAATCATTCCTAACAACCTGGAGATCATGGATGGACTACTCGAGATGGACAAGACGACACGATTACTGGGATACTATGAAATAGATTCGGGAACTACACCTTTAGTTAATTCTGTTTTTGTTATAGTTTTAGGTGTTATCATTGCTATGATACGTTGATTTACTTACAATAAATCGTTTAAGTTCTGTTATTCATTTATTTGGGAAACAAATAAATCACTTTTTACATAAAAATGATCGCATACAATACAATACGACTGAATACATACAGTTTCCACTATTAGGTAGTAAAAAAGCAAAACAAAACAAAATTACCCAGTGATATATTACAAAGTTCCATTGATAATTTATTTATATTTGTATTAGTCACATAAATACATAAAAATAAATAATAATAATAATAATAAATTTAGATGAAAACAATAAATTACAAATAAGTTTACGTTACAAATGACAAATACATTACGTTACACATGACAAATATATTACATTACAAATAGTAATAAGCAAACTTATGATTTGGATTTTGATTTGAAAATTAATTTTCTGTAGTCTATAAATCACGCAAGTACTCTAGTGACTTAATATGTATATATTAGAGTTTATTTTTTTTATTTAACACTCAATAAATATTATAATTAAAGTAAAATGTATTTTAAATATATTTTCTAACCAACCTCCGCATTTGGTATTTAGTCAATGTGCCCATCATACTAACCCATTTCTTAATTTTTCTTACGTTATATGTATAAACGAAGATACATTTATTTAATATACAATGATGAAAATCTTAAAACAAATTAAAATAAAAACCTAACCTAAACAATCTAAAGGGAGTCCGTGCCCATGCGGCAAAATGTTGTTTGTATATTTGGTTCTTCAATATACTCCTTAACATATTAAAAATACTTCTTACTTTCTAGTGATTATGAAGCCATTCATATTTTTGTTAAATAAAAAACGTTTTCTTCATTTTTAGTGTCATTATTATCGCCCATTTGAAAGACAATAAAATGTAACTATTTTAAAAATCTGCCATTATTTCATGAATTATACAATTACTACAACGAGTAATCGTAGAAGGTGGTAGTTTTAACGATGGGAGAACGATAGTTGGACTGTGGAGGTATCACCGCCACCCTCATAATCTGCTGTAACGCACTACTTGTGTTTCGGTTGGAGATGTGCGGTTGCCTGCTGTAGTTTGAATCGAGGCGACCATCTTAGTTCTCAGGAGTAGCAACGTATCTACGTTCAATCTCAGATACGATTTCAGTTGTATTTGTGGTTGTGCGTGGATATCTATGGATTGCGACTACTTTACACATGGTTACATGCTCATTTGCTACTCTTCTGTCGTAAAAAAGTCTGTTAAAAAGATTCCCAAGTAAGCTTTCATATGCAATTTTAATGTTAACCTCGTGTTGCATGCAAACACAGCCTTAAGCAATATCATTTGTGTTGCGTAGCAGCTGTGTTCACAGTGATCGTGGCTGTGTTTTATTCTGATGATGGATGAGCTCCACTGACATTAAGCCGAAGGTTGATTAATGGCAACGAACCAATGCAATTTATCTTTGAAGTTAATTAGCCGTATCAATTATTACACGTTTGGTAGCAAATCGATGTAATCCTTAATCAGATGACGGCATACAGATTAGTTGACATTCTAAGTGTAACTTGTCCTAAATGAAAATGGAATATATAAAACAATAGCTGTTAATTTCTTTGTTTGTTTGTCTCTGCTTTGTGCGCGCTTATCCTTGAAACAGCATTTTTCATGTGAGAGGAGTAGCAAACGAGCATGCAAACCATCATGTTAAGTAGTCGCATCCCATAGACAATCACGTACAACCACTAACACGACCGAAATCTTATCTGCGCTCGAACGTAGATACGTTGCTTCTCCTGAGGACTAAGTCTCGTCTCGCTTCAACGTGTGGCCAGCAATCGTACTTCTCCAACTGAAACACAAGTAGTGCTTTACGGCGGATTATGAGAGCGGCTGTCCCCGATCGAACTATAGTTCTCCCACTTATAAATTCGCATAGCCGATTTTGTTGCGATTCTCACTAATATCACTAATTATGTCATTTCAATGTATCTTTTTTAAAAAGGCTGCATCAATTTAAATGTTACGATATCTGAGTACACGACAACTGTTCCCGGTATCAAGTCTAGAAAAACCTGAAAATTTAACTATTTGATTGCGGTGCTCATATATTAAATTATTAGATCATAGATTTGGTCAGCGTTGCTGGAGGCGGCACTAAACTAGAGCTTATATCTCTAGACTGAAGATGCGTCTACAATTTACTCAAACATTGTATTTTTTTGCATCTACGAATACACAAACGTAATGTCCGCCTCCAGTTTTGTAGCGGCGACGTAACAGAGAACTTTCTTTCGCTCGTAATCCATACAGATTTGTACGTACAACACAGATGTGTACAAACCGCAAGCTCGTTGTACCACGCAATACACAGCAATGTTACACCGCAGGGACAGTGTTAAAACCACGCGAACGAAATCGGGGACATCAGCTAGTCGATAATATAATTAGTCGAGTGATGACGTGATACTCATAATGAGATACGATTATTACTGTATTAATTAATTTAATTAATCAATTTAATTAATGATCTTTACACATAAACGGGCAGAAATATATCTATTACTACACATGTATGTAAGGTTAGGATGTTAATATGATGCTATTTTTCGATGTCATAATTAAATATTGTATTTTGATGTGACAATATTATTTTGACACGAATTATATAAAAATAATTAAATGGGGATATTTATGTAATTGGATAAAATACTGAACTTAATACACTTAATAATGTTTATTATTTCGATATGACAATATGACGATTTGTGGCACTGGCCGTAGAGAAGATAGGATTTAAGAAAAAAGTATGAAAGTGCGGGAGTTGAAAAAACAATAACAGTTCTTATAAAGTAATATGAAAACGAAATCTAAGGTAAACATAATCTGTATGCCTTACTGTTTTTATTGTATATAGTCATAAGTAATTTAATGTCGGAGCGAAACCGCACATTTAAGAAAACGCGTTGCCGGAAATGTTGTTTTAATTAGTGTAACGATTGAAAATTGTTTGATTGTTAAACTTTTCGTTTTTAGCCAAATCTAGAAATGTTAAAAATGTTTTACCGGTCATAAAAAGTTATGTACCGCCACCAAATTTTGTTATAAAAGTCCGAGCGTTCGCAGGTAGTTATCATTCTCGCTCAAGCCGTCATTCGGATCTCTCTACGACAACGTTACGCTGTCCGAGCAATATACGAAGATAATCAAGTTTTCTTGAAGTTTTCTTTAGAATATCTGAACATGAGGCGTCAAGTCAACAATTGTGATGTCAGATAAGCTTATTACACACCTTCTCTCCGAAATGTATACAGAGAAACATGTTTGGTAATAAATGGTTTTGTGAGACTAGACTTTTTCTAGACTAGACTAGACTTATCGTCTTACATTGATATTATTTCTCCATTAAACATTTCTAGAAGGTATCACTGGCTTTACAATAATGTAAATCAGAAATCAGTGAGTATATGTTTAGGGCGTATATAATAGGTGACTCTATCTGGAGACCATTGCTTCTCCAAGGAATCATTGACTTCTATGCCAAATGTATTTATTGTAATATGTTTAGTACAATTTACCATAGCGCGTAAAAGGTTTTTGCAATATACTCTACGTAATCAAGGCTCTCGCTAAAGCTAAGTGCACACTTAGTGTCAACGATAGCAGAAATCATTCAGCAGGTGGCCTGTACGCTCGTCTGTTACTTTTCCACCTTAAAAAACGATACTACACTCATCAAATCAGAATCTATCAACGTACAACTTCAGATGTGAAAAGAACATATATAAAAACAAATGTCTATTTACTCTAGCGTCTAGTGTCCGAGCGCTAATCACGGTCTACATTAGAACAGAGACATTTGTTGTAAAGTTTTTACTATCAAAGGAATGAGGTCACTTTCGGCATTTGGAGATAACATTTCTCTAGTGTCCTAGTTTGTTTTGCAGTCGTAAATCGTGGCGCGCATTTATTAGCCTGTCACATGCATGTAGGCTCTATAAGTCTTTTTTGTTTATAGAATATCATTCATTCGGAACTATTTAAATATACGCTACTATCTACTTCAAAATATCAGAGCACGTCTTTAAAGTAGGTTATGGGAGGTACCACCGCCGCCCTCATAATCCGCCGTAAAGCGTAATGCTTAACTTCAACATGAAATTGTATCCTTTTGTTATCTTGTCATATTTTTTTTAATTGCCTGCCTTTTGAAATATTTTGACATCAACATGTATGTTAAAAAATTTTCAAAGACATTTTCATGTCAAAATACGATGGATTACGGTTATTGTGGAAGAACTATAGTTCGACCGGGGAGGTACCACAGCCGCCCTCGTAATCCGCCGTAAAGCAACATGTTCTTCATGTATTGTATTTCGCTTGGGGAGGTGCGGTTGCCGGATACACATTATTGGAGGCGACCATCTTAGTCCTCAAGGGTAAGAACGCATCCGCGTCCATCCTTAAATAGAACTTCTGTTCTAATTGAGATTGGACGTGGTTGTTCATGGGCTGCAGTGACCACTTAACATCAGGTGGTCTGCATGCCTGTTTCTTACTCTTTCTTAACAAAAAAAGAAACGAAACACGTTACGAGTCGATGGTAGTTTATTGACGTTCAATAAGAGTTCTGTAAAGAATATACTTTGAATAAAAATATTTTCACTTTAAACCCAGTATATGAATTCGCCAATTATTTAGTAGGTTCCAAGCTTACGCGGGCTTAGTTTTCATGGTGAATAGTGGCTCAATGACCTAGTGCTGCAATCATTCAGGCACGGTTGACTGGTCGTACATGATTGTATTAAAATAACTTTAGTTCTCAAAATAAAACAAAAAAGTTATATTTTAAGGGTTTGAATCATTATTTCCTATTTGTTATTTATCTATTGTCAAATACATGAGTTTTAGTGCAATGATTTTTTCGTGATTCAAACACTCAGGCATCATTATAATCTAGATCAGGGATCGACAAACTATGGTTCTTTTGATATAAATGTGTAGGTTTCCAGTTTCATATGCATAAACTATTTATTATCAAAACCTTAAAAATACTCCCATTGATGTAACTATTTATTATTATTCACTAATCGTGTTCATATTATTAAATGAACTATTTTGTAATTTTACTTAACATATCTTTGCGTAAAAATATATGTATGTCTTTATATGTATAAATATTATTAATTAACTATTTCTTACAGTCGATTTTTTAATCGAACATTTATAAACTAATAATCAAAAATCCGAAATGGCTCTTTTGAGTCTAGGAGATTTTGTAAATTGCCAATGTTGGTTCTTTCATCTTAAAAGGTCTAGACGTAACTGGACAATCCCTGGTCTAGGCGCAGCTGCTTGGTTATAGCATCTTACAGAACTCAATAAACAAAAACCTCTACTTTAAAGTGTCCTCCTAGAGATTCACTCTATATAACTCTAGCATCTAGTGTCCGAGCACTAATCAAAGAGACACAAGCTCTCTACGTTAGGAAAGAGACATTTGTTGAGAAGTTTTTGCTGTCAAGACATTTAGGTCGCATCGGGTTTCGGAGATAGCTTCTAGCGTAGTTTGTTTTGCAGTCGTAAATCGTGGCCCACATTTATTAGCCTGTCGGAGCCATGTAGGCCTTACAACCCCCCTTCGTTTACAAAATCCCGGACATGAGATCGCTTGTCGCAGGGTTTACTATATGTGTAATAAAACTTAATTCTGACCGTTGCTTATTAATTTATTCAACAACTACAGACCCGGCCCGGCTTCGCTCGGGTAATAGAGTTTATATTTACTTACATTATTTTTCTTTCATACATTACGTAATTACAAATACTAACAATTAGAAACGTCTAATTCGAACGACGACGGAATTACCATATTGAATTTAACTATTTAATTTCTCGTCCAATTTACAAAAAACGACTTATTATGTACCAAAACCTTCCTTAGGAATCACTCTACCTTGAAAAATGTAAGAAAATACGTCCAATACTTTTTGAGCTTATCACGAACAGACAGACAGACAGGCGCGACGAGGGACTTTGTTTTATAATATTTAGAGATATTACAATTTGACTATTCCTGGTATTATCACTATGTATATCTTAAATCCGTTCTGTAGTTTTTAGTCTTTCGTTAATCTTTCCTTGTTGCCTTCCCTGTTATTTTCAGAACACTGTTTGGTCTTACGACCTAAATATAAAATTCCATATTTGTTAAACTTAAAATAAATGAATGGTAAAATTGTATCTATAAAACAAGTTTCATTTAATGTGACATATTAGTTGTCATATTTTCTTCAGCAAGCCCTTTTATTTATTACACATATTTTGGTAGTGCAGAAAAATAAATAGTCCGCCATCTTGGATGATCCGCCATATTAAAATGGCGTCGTATAGATCAGCATGCATTGTTATCCAAAATAGGCGTATTTACCAAATTGCACCACAACTGGTCAAAGATAACTGATTGAAAATTCAATTGCAAGATTCCACCCGGACAAACATACATACAATATAAGTTAAATAAAAGCTTGTAAAATATTAGATCTCCGTAGTTAATTACATCTCTCAATTCCCTATCACGTTTTTTTTCACACTGATACCTTTATTTGTCTACAAGGTCGAATCTATTTCTAGGATTAAATCTACCACAATCGATTCAGCCATTTAGAAGTGAAAATGGAACATATAAACATACTTTGAAATTTATAATATTAGTTGGATGTACACAGTGATCAGGCAAAATATATTTATTTGATTGTCTGTATAGATATAACAGCACTGTGATAAAACGGTGTAATTATGTCGTCTGTTAGATGAAAGTTACGATTTTCCAAAGGGAAATGTTCCGGTACTGTTTCAGAATAAATCGTATCTCTGCGGTTTAGGCAGATTAACGTAATGTGACGTGAAAGGTTTACTCTGGTGATTGTGTACTGAATACCCTGATGGGGTGAGCTCCCACCCAAGGTACAATACCTACACCGAATTTAACTGTAACATTTAGACAAAAAGGTACCACATTTGGTTAATAAATTTTCATATCGCCCATCTGCCATGACAACGTGACATCTTAAAATCTTGATTTTACGGGAAACGATTTTTAACCCTTAGATTCATTCTATAAATAAGGCAGTTGACGTAATACGGTTAGAGCATGTAAGTGTCGAGTAATATTGCAAGGTAAGAAATAACCCTCTTGTCACTAGTAACGTGGATCAAACGTGGGACTAATAGTTAAAAAAAAATTGACACGGAAAACGGAACAAAAATGAAATCACTTCTAAGTGGAAATATTATCTTTTTTATATAAAATGGAAGTAGCAAATGAACACGCAATCAATGGCAAATGGTCACTGCCGCTCATGGACATCTGTAACCTTGTCCAGAAACACCATAGTCCCACTTTAACTCGATCACAGATCGTTGCTACGCCTGAGGACTAAGATGGTCGTCTCATTTGCAAGTGAGCCGGTATTGATTTTTCTTCTATTTTATTTTATATGTATATCTGTCAAAATAATCAAATGATAAAATCAACAATTTTGGATTGCCTATATTCCGAACCAGTTGCATGTCTCGTGTTCAAGCTATACTTCGGTGACGAGGGGAACTATATAAAATATGAATTTAAAATAACAATGATTTCTTTCTTTTTTTTTCATTAATCTCCCTCACTGTTTTGTGTATTTTTTCACCGTAAAACAGATGTTTTAAAGAAACTAATCCATATTACTAACAAAGCAACCAGTCCGTTAATCCGTTATCTCAAAAAGGTTACAAAAATATTTCTCGGAAAAGTAAAGAAAGGAATAAGATGTATTTTTATGCGTCTCCGTTGCAGTAATCTGAATAATGCAGATCCGCTGGACCGTGCTTGGTTCGTTCCATTTACAGTTATAGGAACCTTGTACATTTGCAAGATGGTAGAACAACAGTTCGTATGTGTCGGCGATATTCCGTTGTCGTTTACATTACTAAGCGAGGCGACGATCTCAGTGCTTAAGAGTAGCAACGCATCTACGCACGACGTCTAATAGGGCTGGTTTTGTTTGAAGTTGGACTTAGATGTATACTTGTATATTCGTTTTCCAACATCAAAAAAAACTTGATTTTGTAACATGAACCACTATTACTATTCTCTTCTTCCTTCGCCGTTTCTTCTTCAAAACGCACCACCTCATTAGTCTGTGATAGTTTATTAACGTTCAAAAAGAGTTCTGTAAACTTATGTGTTTGTGTACTTTGGATAAAAATATTTTAGTCCAGTTTTGAAGTTATGTGTGTATCCGTGGGTTGCAGTGACCACTTATCATCACGTTACCTGTACGCCCATTTTGCAAATCTTCTGATACAAAAATTTTATTGAAAGTAAATGAAGTGTAACAAAAACACAAATCAGAGTTAACACAGGACCACTTTTTTAATATACATATGTTGTACGAAAATCATTTATGCACATCATTGATAGTAAAAGTTATTTATGATAAAAAATATCTACAGACAACTATTCTACAGATGTCATACTTTGCGAAATAGCATTTAAAAGACGCCTTTATGTAAACGGCTCTTTATTTTTCCACTAGGTCATTTAATGGAATCGTTGTAGTAAAAACTTGATAGTGTCAGGTGTAAACAAGAAACAATAGAATATAAAATGGACTAGATTCAACCCTTTTTGTATCCCTTGTTGTTAAGGTGGGAGAATTATAGTTCGATCGGGGAGATACCACCGCCGCCCCATAGTCTACCGTAAAACATTACTTGTGTTTTGGTTGGAGAGGTGCGATTGCTGGCTACAATTTGAAGCAAGGCGACTATCTTAGTCCTCAAGAATAGCAACGCATCTATGTTCGAGCTCAGGTAGGATTTCAGTCATGTTTGTGATTGTACATGAATGTTTATGAGCTGCGACTACTTAACATCAGGTGGTTTGCATGCTTGTTTGCTACTCTTCACACATAAAAATCACAGTGCTTAGTATTATCCCTTTCCCAGCACTGGGATTGTAACATAACTTGTTATTAGCGATATATCTCTTCCTCTGGTTAGTATTGTTGTCTGGAAAGCCGGACATGGGTTCTATTCTCAGCCAGATTGTCATATTCCCCGTTTTTTAAACGTATGAATTGTTTTTAATAAGCAAAATTAAATCCATTTTAAATCCATTAGATGTTTTTAAAAGTACTACTTTCACAAGTTTCTCATATAAAGGATCTTGTTCGCACTTATTTAAGGATCAATCATTTTTCTAGAATTAAAAATTCTTTTCAGTACATAAAGAAAAGGCTTTGAAGACAAAACCTCTCTTTACTGAGTACCCACAGAGTAATTTTGCGGACAGTAAAGACCGCAATTAGAGGCATACATCGCAAGATAGAGCCTGCTTCCGGTTTTAGGGGGGCTTCGTAGGAAACGGAGTGCCTGTGACGAAGAATATGTGAATTGCGACTACTTTGAAAAATGAGCCGTACGGCTTATCAAAAGTAGAACGTCGAAATTTATTAATACTTTTGTACTTGTATATTTTCATTTGAATATTAGGTCGTATACCTAGACACGCTACAGCCCAGGGAAGAGGAGTGACTGGAAAACAGCGATGCACAGGATCGCAATCCTGCGGCAGCTAAAGCTGAGCCATCTCCTTTTGCCTCTAAAGCGTTGTAATATTGACACCTATTATTTGTTTTAATTTTTTTACTGTTATATTTAATGTAAATTAATTTTTACTTTTAACATATGTAATGTAGTGAGGCAATACAGGTTTTATTACTATTATTATTATTATAACTAATCTGTTGTTCCCCATGCCTTCCCTATGAAAGTCACGGTTAACTGGTCACCACGTTGTTCCAACCTTAGAAACCAAATCAAATCTCAGAAAGGGAACACTACAACTACAACTATAGCTACTGCTTAAGACTCTTTAAATAGAAAAGTCAAAAATAATTAGACTACAATTGTAGAAAAAGTAATTTTAGATTGTAAGTGAAGATATCCTGAATCATAAATTAGAAATAAATATCTGTATTTTAGAAGAGAAGTAAAAAATGTAGTCTATAGTATGTATAATCTAATGTACATTTACCTGTTATAAAGAACTAGCTGTGTCCGCGACTTCGTCCGCGGTTGACTTTAGCATAAAAGTTACCGTTCATTTCGCAGATAATCCTAAGTTACTACTTATTACATCAGCTATCTGCAAGTGAAAGTCCCGTCACAATCGATGCAGCCGTTCCAAAGATTATTCGGAACAAAGAGACAAACAGTCAGACAAAAATTGTAAGAAATGTCATTCTGGTATATCTACCGTGTATACATACATATGCATTTAGTAAAAAGTGGTTATTTTAATATTACAAACGGACACTCCGAGTTTATTTATTTGTATAGAAATAGTAGTTACGCCACCGTTGTGACTGTTATAAAAGCATTCAATCATTACAAAGTTAAAAAGAAGCATGTGTGAAGAGCAGCAAACAAGGATGCAAACCACCTGATGTAAAGTAGTCACCGCCCATAAACTTCCACGTACAACTAGACACATGACCGATGTCCTATCTGATCTCCAACGTTTCCAGCTCCTGAGGACTAATACGGTCCCCTCGCTTCATAGTATAGTCGGCAACCGCACCTCCAACGGAAACACAAGTAATGCTTTACGGCGGATTATGACGGCGGTGGGGGGACCTACCCGGTCGAACTATAGTTCTCTCACCTTGTAAAAGTGATGATACTGTTATCATATTAACATCATAGCATTTAATTATTTCAAAGTTGAAACGAAGGATAATACAATTCGTCATTGCAATTTGTTAACAAGCAGTGACAAAGTTGGTGCAACAAAAGTAATTTGCTTGAATAGTTGAATGGCTCCCGGTGCGAAGTTGGACGTGCGACGTTCGGTTCAATTTCCTTCACAGAACCAGTTTACAACTTTCAGTTATAATAACAAGCCGAAGTGAAGTGCTGTTTTGATGTCTTTGCATGAATTACTTAGACGGTGCCAATGAATAGATTTAACATTTTAAATATTGTTATATTTATAAAGGAGTGGGGTGATAGACACAGAAATCAATGCTCTCGTATTGGTCGCGGATTAATGCAAAATAATATATATATATATCGGAGAGAAGGTGTGACGTAAGCTTATCTGACGTCACAATTATATAGATTTGGCTAAAAATGAGTAATAAATAAAAACAACATTTCCGGCAACGCGTTGTCTTAAATATGCGGTTTCGCTCCGACATATATAAAAGTGCAAGATCCGGACGGTGTCTATCCGATCCAGAAATCAACGCACAGCAAAAACTAACTTAGCCTAGAAGCCTGAAATTTCGCAGTTAGATCCTTTATATAGCGTAAAAACAATCGAAGGAAATTTTAAAAATTCCATCCCTAAGAGGGTAAAACAGAAGATAATAATTCGTATATTTTTAATTCCTTTTATAGATTTACTTGAAATATACATATAGAGTAAGAATAGAGCTGCATAATTTGTTTGAATATATTGTAATAATAACCTCATCGCGAGCTATCACGAGAATAACTAGTGTTGTATATTGGCAAATATTGAAAATTTTAAAACTTATTAAAAATAAAATTTAACCGAAACAATGAAATTGACAAATTTTCGTTTAATTGTTTTAACTGAAAATCACAAAACGGTTAAAAACGCTTAAAAAATGCAGTTCATTAGATAAAATTGATTAATATGAATACAGTTTTAGGTAGCTCCCACTACCTAACTATACTATACAAAGTATCTCAATACAAAATTATTCGGGATTTACACACGAAATATTGATTAAAATTCCCTCAATCCATCTAATCCGACTCAGTCTGCATTTGTCTTCAGTCGTTTTTCTGACGCTTTTCAGAAAATATTGGAATATTCAATTTACCTGCGAACAAATTGCACTCAGCACGGCTTTTATGTAGCGACAGGAATGACGGGAACTCCTTACGAATGCTTTTATCTCAATGCGCTGTCAATTTTAAAATGTAGTAAAAGCGTATGGATTCTTAAGAATGTCAATAGCGCTTCTTATTTTTACAGCACCACTCTTATAATCCGCCGTGAAACAACTCATATATTCCGGTTGAAGAAGGTTCGGCCAATATGTATAAGCAAGGCCATTGAGTACTCAGGAGTAGCAACGCATCTACACACGACTTCAAAGAACTTCAGTTCTGTTTGTGGTTGTATGTTGACATCCCTAGGCTGCAACGGCTAATTAACATCAGGTAATCTATAAGATCGTTTGCCATTATTCTAATATTGTATTAAAAATGTAAGCAATCAAATAATAAGTTACTTGTCAAAATAATGTTTTATAATTCGGTTTACACAAAAATCAAAATCAAAATATTTTTATTTAAAGTAATTTTTTGAACGTCAATTAACCACCAACACGTAAGGTTTCGTTTGGGAGAAGAGACGACGAAAGAAATTCCAGATACATAAATTTATATAATTCCTTTTCCGACTTAAAATCGTTTATGTTGGTGATTACTAGAAACATAAGCTTAAGATAGATAATTAAAAATTAAAATAATAATAATAACAATAATCCTAAAGGTAAAATTCTGTATCTACACTACTGTGCTTGGGATGGGTTCCCAGAAAGCTGTCAACACTATCTCCTGATTATTCGTTGGTCTCTGGTCGTCTCTGGTCATTCGTTGATTTTATCGTTGATTTATTATGAACCGTTTGGACAGACGCTTAAAAAACATCAGATCCCCACGGTTCCATAGATGAAGGTGCCAGTATGTGCACGCAAGTGTAGTCCTACATTAGAAATCTTCAATTTCCCCAGAGAATTATTACTAGATTGATTGTCAAGAATTGAAATAGAAACAATGAAAGAATAAGAATACTTTTAGCACGTTTTTATTAGCTTCGGTTGTATGTCTGTATGTATGGTTGTAATGGAAACTTTGAACGTGATTTTGAATAACTTTGCAATGTCGGATTAATTTAAATTTCTGCATACTTATCAAGGACCGATGACAATGTAAAATCTTATCCATATCCTAACTAGGACCTTCGCAATTAGCGATTTGTTTTTCTTGGGCCTAGTGCCGCCTTTTTTGGAAAAAATAGCCGGTTTTCAGATTCTCTATCAAAAAATATCATTTTTTGTACTAAATCAGATTTAAAACAATAGGCAAATGATTTCAGTATAAGACCTAACGGAGCAGATAGCTAAGCTTAAAGTGGGTAACAGTTCGATTGATCAAAGATAACTTGAGTACTATTGTCTTAAATTCGAGTGGGCGTTGAGTTCTACTTCTATTCAACAAACCTCTCAGGTAATTCTATTCTATTAGCACATATTGTTATCACAATATATAATATCAAAAGGTATAATATTACCATAATATACATATAATATCAAAGGGTATGGTGTTTTTATATGTGAGATGAGAAGCAAATGAGCATGCAAACCACCTGATGTTAAGTAGTCGCAGCACATAGACATCCACGTACAACCACAAAAACGACCGAAATCCTATATGAGCTCGAACCTAGATGTGAGTCTACTCTTGAGGACAAGGATGGTCGTCTTAAAAGAAACACAAGTAATGCTTTACGGCAGATTATGAGGGTGGTGGTGATACTTCCCCGGTCCAACTATAGTCCTCCCACCTTTTGGATTCATTTTCACCAATATAGAATGAAGCAGCGTAATGGCGTTTACTTTAGGCCTGTTGTTGTGGAAAGATGCCCAGTCGCGTAAAAAAGGTTGACATCATCATCATCATCTCAGCCATTTCAAGTCCACTGCTAGGCCTCCCCCATAGATCTCCAGCGCGACCTATCTTGTGCGGCCCGCGCCCAATGATCTCCTGCCACCCTTATGAGGTCGTCCTTCCTTCTAGTGGGGGTCGTCTGTTACCGTAAGTAACCGTCTGTCGCTGACAGACAGTTACTTACAAAAGAATCATTCACCAAAAGTAATAAACAGTAAAAAAGTTACTGATGTCGCCTCAATACAGACAGCTTAGGTTTATACTGGATAAATGAGGACATTCAAAACAATGTACTAAACAACAGTACGGAATTATGTATATGTTAGACCACGCATAGTAAAGGGTTCCGTAATAGTGATTAACTACATAGGTAAAATTGTACATATTTGATTAAGAGCATAAAAAATGTGTTATAATTATCCTGCTGTTATAAAATTTTAGATGTAGATGGATATGTAGATGGTATGTAGTATGGATTTTGAAGTATTTTAATTCAATTTTTAAAGACATTTTCATGTCATAATACGGTGAATTGCGATGACGGTGGTATCTGCTCTATACGTTATAGCGCCTATTTTTCATGACATTAAGATACAGAACCCAAAACAGTTCCTTTTATTTGTTAGTTGTTTATTGGCAGTCCGGCTCGTGTTTCACGCGGCAGGAAGATACAGTGCGGAAGGTTCGAGAAGTGTTGTGAATATTTTACCTCCTACACTAGTTTTTTTCATCAAAAAAGCTGGAACGAACCGTTTTCCTAATGTTATGTGGCCATCTATTCTCCTTTCATTAACTTTCTTTTGACCTCACTACTTATTTCTGCAGAGATGTTAATGTTAGCATTGCATGATGGTAGAACTATACCGGGGAACCGGGGAACTATAGCCGGGGAGATATCACCGCGTCTAATACCTCGTAAAGCAAATCTTTAGAGGTGCGATAGCCGAGTACACTTAGCATCGAAAAAACCATTTAAGTCCTCAAGAGCAGTAACACGTATATGCATAAGTTCTGATAGAAATTCAGTCTTATTTGAGGCTGTATATAGTTGTCCCTAGGCCGGAGTGATTACTTACAAGCCTGGATGCGCGTTTGCTGTTCTTCTCATATGAAAACTTGAAGCAGAATATGAGCGGTATACTAGTGGTAAGATCCTCTCTCACACGGAAGGTTCTTCTTAACTGGGTCCTCGGAGCTTCCTCCTGAGGTCCGCTGAATGCTATGACATGGAATTGGTCAAAGGAATGAGAGAGTTTTCTTTCACTGTCGGCTATGTATTGACGAGTCCTCTGGTGTTGGAAACGTCCAGAGGCGACTTTTCGTTAGGCTAATTTATATAAAAAGCATTTTTTCAGTAGCCTAAGTATATCCATATCCAACACATGCGGTAGAATGAAAGCTATTGAGGACTAAGGCCGCCTTGTTATTGGCAATAGTGTATTTTCCTTGTCAGATACATATACTTATATAAAAACATTACATGAAAACTTTTTATACTGATCCCACGTCATTATACCAGCTGGAATCGGTTCGCGCCGGTCTGATCCGGATAAACGCGGTAAGAGATCCCGCTCGCCCTCATTATGAGTTTTAGCAAATTAAGTGGCGCTCTCCCCCTCTAATTTAACGCCTTCTTGAGTGTACTTTGTACCTAGCGGGATTAACGTTTCATTGCGTATACATATGAGTGTGTGGGGATTTGCACAGTGATTAGTATTACAAAGAGTTATGTACGATGTGACGTCAGCAAAATATAAATTAGCTAATTAAAATCAAATGAATTTGGCTACGCTCCACAATTAAATCTAAATGATATATCTATTTCATAATAAGCCAATTACTGTCTGTTCAAAGTTTTAATGAAATTATTTTAATCTTAACTAGATGGCGTTGTGCTAAAAGCTGAATCACGCTGTGAAGATTTTTTAACGCATGTACTCTTAACAAATTAGCTTTGTGAATCGTTTGAAACTTTGTTATTTTTTACCTCTCTTGGATCTTCAGACATTGTTTCACTGCTAGCCTCACTCTCAGAATCATAAGGATACGGCCTTAGTCCGATATTTATGAATATTATAGATAAGTGTCTCCTCACGACGTTTTCCTTCACCGTTAAAGCAACTCGCAATTAATTTCTAATTTAACTCCATGTAACAAATTTTCTAACAGTTAGTTTCAAGCTTGATCAACGCTGCTAAAAAGTGGGCTGGTTCATATATCGCGCATAGAATTTAAAAAGTGGGATTCGAACGGCGGAGCCTCTCCTGCCCAAGCCCATTTGCAACTAGTTAATCTACTTGTTTTATATAATGAATGTGGAGATTAAGGTTAAAATTTACATAATCTTATATTGAGATGTAGTTTCATACCTTTCGAAGGTACACGAGGGGTTAAGTATACATGGAACCAATCAGTTAGGACAGGTGTTAGCTTAAAGGTCTTGAGCAAGGAATGATTTAAGTACGTATTTACATTCATACTTATTTTGTATGTATGTTTTTTTTTTATTATGAAAAAGTAAGAAACGGGCATGCAGGCCACCTGATGGTAAGTGGTCACTGCAGCCCATGGACAACCACGT
>DWON01004116.1:0-16778 GCA_018251015.1 Phocides pigmalion okeechobee | reverse complement strand
ATGCTTTGAAATATATACCATTATACATTGTGGTGGCGGATTGTTGCAAAGTAATTTTAACAACAACTTAATAGGTTTTTATTGTAATTCGTTTTAAGATTTTTATTAACTTGTGCTAATATAGTTAATACGGGATCGATCGTGATAATGATATTAAATTCTATGCAACGTTGAAACCAACATAGACTGTGCGTAAGCTCTTAAGTAGGTACTTATGTTAATGTGTTTCTTTTGGCGCCACGACACGAAAAAGCAATTTAACGCCATACTTGTATGGTCAACCAGACGTCACTCCTCAGATTTTATCGCGAGTTATGTTCCCTATCGCGATGCCTGACAAATTAATAAAGTTACCAAGTTTATGTTAAATTTTAAAAACATAACTTAAGTTGACAGTCTAAGATAACTACGACGATTTATCTTAATGTAGATTTCAAGTTGGTTTCTTTATGAAAGCTATTAAAGGAAAAAATGTTATTCTTTTAAATGTTGCTTTACTATAAAGTTTCGTTCAAAAAGTGTTATTACACTGATACGTATCGCAATTTGTTACATTAAAAATAGCACATTATTATTTTTTTTTATTGTGAAAGATTAAGAAACGGGCATGCAGACCACCTGATGTCAAGTGATCACTGCAGTCCATGGACAACCACGTCCGATCCCAAATAGAACAGAAGACTCTTGAGGACTAAGATGGTCGTCTCCAATAATGTCCGGCAAAATATAGTGCTCCCTATGAGGAAATCTTTCAAATAATAGTTTTAACTTAATAGTAAGAACTTCCTTCCGAGGTATTTCCTGGACGCTATGACATGGGGCTCTTCAAGAAAGGTGTAAAGACAGATCTCCTTCAAAGCCGGCGATGCATTGGTGACTCCTCTGGTGTTGCAAATGTCCACAGGCGACGGTGACTGCTTCCCATCAGGTGGCCGGTCTGCCTTATCTCCGGCTAAAATATAAAAAAAAAAACAAAAAAATCTTATTGTTGACATTTAACATTACATTTTTAGATCCTACTATTTTTTTATAATTTATTGAGATAATGTTTAATAATAAAATAACATTTGTAGGCATGACTACATAGTTAATTTACACAATTAAAGGTTAAGATAGTTTATTTATTTATTTTCTTAAGTATAAAAAAGTATTCAAAGGCTCTCAGTAGTGAAATAAATGTTGTAGCCCATTGATGTGTATATTGGACCTCAAAAGGAACTAAATTCTAAGACTAAAATTGTCGCCTCGCTGGTAATTATATGCGGGTAACCGCCCGTCTATAATCAAAACACAAGAATTGCGTTATAGTTAAAAGGGCGGTGAAGGTACCTCCCTTTCAAACGATAGTACAACTGCCTGACAAATCTAAGTTGTGCCAATTTGAATCACAAACAGAGAAATCAATTTAATAAGATTGACTGCGGTCGAACGAATGCCGTATTGATTTACGCGTGGCCATCTGTAAATCCGATGGTAACGACCAAGGTATAATAATATATTGAATGATGAGCCTGACCCAATTCAGCTAGTTTATCATCGGATTAAAATACGCAATGAATAATACTATTATTTCGAGGTTCAACATTGAAATATGTTTTCAATTTTCAATTGAAATATCCGACAATTAATACAGATCATTTGATAAATATATCAACCCTCTGTTGTTGACCTCAAAATAAATTTGATGCTGGTTTAACATATACAAAATATATTGTAAATCCCTGGGATTTTGTTTTTTTTATTGTGCGAAGAGTAGCAAACGAGCATGTAAACTACCTGATGGTAAGTAGTCGCAGCCCATAGACATCGACTCACAACCACAAACACGACCATAGTCCTATCTGAGCTCGTACGTAGATGTGTTATAGCACCTGAGGTCTGAGACATTCGCCTCGCTTCAAAGTGTAGCCGGAAAAGGCATCTCTCCAACCGAAACACAAGTAATGCTTCACGGCAGATTATGAAGGCGGCGATGATACCTCCCCGGTCGAAGTAATTTGAATTTTGTTTAGAAAGTCTTAGTAAAAAATATCCTATCTACAGTCATTTTTGATAACTCCTCAGGTTCAAAGACCGACGTGGTAATAAAGGCCCTATAACGAGAGTAGTGCTGACGTCACTATTTGTACCAAATTTGAGGTTGACGAGTATGTAAATCGCCTGTACACACAATATCAATTCACAAGTTACACACAATTTCAGACAGAACTGTTCTATCTGACCGGAAATTTTATCTGGGCTAGTATGTAGATGCCTTACTACACCGAGGATTAAGATGGTTGTTTCGGGTAACCAAAGTATAGGATATGCTTCACGGCGGATTAAAAGGGAAGGTGTGGTACTATCCCGGTGGAACTAGAATTTTGTCAAATTAAGCTTTGCATATCTCATTTCTCGATCAACAATGATCAACATCGATAAGAGATTTCTTCTTGACTTGGCTTGTAGAGATATCTGCTCGTGACGTCACGTTTCTCGATCAACATCGATAAAAGGTCTCTTTACTTGGCTTATAGAGGTGACCTCTCTTGACGTCATAGTGCTTGATCCACAATGCAAAAAAATCACTTCTTAACTTGGCTTATAGAGATATCTTCTCGTGACGTCACATTTATCGATCAACATCGATAAAAATCTCTTCACTTTGCTTATAAAGATGTCGTCTCGTGACGTCATATTTCTGAATTAACATCGATATTCTATATTCATAGAGTACTAAGTACCTATCGTCTTCCGCTCAAAACTTGTTTATATGCACGGTACGTATTTGATTCCGATACCTTAATATCTTAATACGTGTTCGCGGTATCTTTTAGCTAGAAGTTAATAGAATATACCGATAAGTGGAATATTTTCATTACATTTCATGATATTAGTTTTTTCGTGCTTTAGGGTTTAGCTCACTATTCAAAAAAATAAATTCTAATATCCTGGGGTAGACTAAATCAACAGTTTTGTTGTAAAAGATTATTGATCTGGATTTAGCAAACTAGATCTAATTTTGTATGTGTTTAACTTCCGTTTGATAATTTTATGACATTTTCGGATATATAAAAACGAATAACTTTAAAGGTGGGAGAACCACGTGTTGCTATTCTTTTTAATTCAGGTATCAAAGATAATCCTTGTCATTCCAAAAGGATACAGGTGCCCAGCAGTAGGACAGTAAGGTCTAAGTTGGCAATGATAAATGCAGACGAAACTCTAGTATCATAATAACTAAATTAAACTATCAAATAAGTTTGAACACTCCAAAATGTCTACAAACGATAAAACGTTTTACGATCCCGTCCATTATATCTAAGTGGTCAAAGTTGTTATTTTTACAGCTCTGAAACATAAAGTCTAATAAATTCATTACCTCATAAACAATGTCTAACTCAGTATGCTTTTATTGTTGTATAACTGACAACAAGAAAAGTAATAAAAATGTCTTTTTCTTTGAAAATGAAACGTTTTTAGCAAAACTTGTCGCAGATGGCGCTACTGGGATCTTCAACAGATAAAAAATTGTTTATACTATTAGTAAAATGTTTTCTCGATGGACAGTTAAACTACAGCTTGAATAAAAAGTACCACCGCAGCTCTTGTAATCCGCCAAACAGCTAATTGTTTGGTATAAATCATTATGTACATGTGTGATTGTTGAGTACGGTTTATAAGCGAGAGAAGTAACTTAGTCCTTAGCAGTATTATTGCCTGATGCATAATTTCTAATAGAACTTCATATCTGTCTGAAGCCGGCGATGAGTGCCCACAGGCTGCAGCGACCATTTAACATCGGGTAGCTTACTCGCTTGTTCTATGACACAAAAAACTTTGTATTGCTAAATGAAATATTTTTCAACCCTTTAGCCTCAGGTAGCTTCCATGCTCGTTTGCTAGTCTTCTGACACAAAACAACTTTTAGTGCTAAATGAAATCGTATTTGTTTTTAAAATCACTTTGTTAGATGCGGTAACATAAACCCAATTACATTGAGTATAACAAATTTAAATTTTGATTATCTCATACAGACTAATATGCCTTTTCAAACATTTAAAACAATTAATAGTATCTCTGAGCTTACCAAGTAACAGCTAGCTAAATGAAATAAATATTTTACTACTAAAATAACGTGACCTTCTAACACATAAGCTCAACATTTTGCAAATTCCCAACATTGTGAATCATGAAAAAAAAACAAATTTGTAATATTTTCGCAACGACAACACAATTCTGCTGCAGTAACCTAATAAAAATTGTAATTTCCTTGATGTTTGTTTTGTTAGCAAACTACACAGTGGCGCCTCTAACGGGATAAAAGTGCAATAAAACATCCCATTGAGCATTAATAAAAATTTCAATGTCATCTAAGAAATGCAATTATCTACTCTTGTATATTTATTTACTTCGAAATTATAACACGTAAATAAAAAATAGGCCCTCATATATCACACTTAGGTATGCCTTTTTAAGAAGGACATTTGCATACACTAGATTCTTAGCGGTCCTCTACAATTCGGTTTGTTCGTTCATTTCATCCATGTATTTGCTCAATCATGCATATAATTATGGAACGAGCTTCTGAGATATTCTCTGAACTATCATATAGGGATTTTCAAAAAAGTACAAAGAGAACTCTCTTTCAATGCCGAAGTTGCTGGCTACTCCTCTGGTCTTGCTTTGGTCTACCTGAAGGTCTCTATGGGCAATGGCGGACCTATCGGGATCGTGGTGGTTGTCTAATTTAAATCCATATTTTGAAGGTTGGAGTAATATATTTCGACTGGGGTACCTCCGCCGGTGCATAACCCGTCGTAAAGCATTACTTGTGTTTCGGTTGGAGAGGTGCGGTTGCCGGCTACACTTTGAAGGGATGCAACCATCTTAGTCCTCAGAAGTAGCAACGAATCTACGTCCGAACTCAGATAAGACTTCAGTCGTGTTTGTGGCTATACGTGGATGTCTACGGGCTGCAACTACTTAACATAGGTGGTCTGCATGCCCGTTTGCTACTTTTCTGACATAAAAAAATCCATGGACGATGGTGACTGTTTTCCGTTAGCTGTTCCGTCGTTACGCTAATTCATTAAAAGAAAAGGAACAAACATTTCACACTTTTATTTTATGTAGTAACACGATGGCTTTGAAAATGGACGGATTATAATGTTCAATAGAATTGAGACATTTTGACTGGCGCTCTATGACTTTACCGATTTACCATGTATAGGATTACATTCGATTCGCAGCCAGACATACTAAAATTAAATGTTAGGTTTAGATTTGTTCCGAATTGGAGTGTCTTTGTCTTTCTTAGTATCTACGGCATCCACAACACTTAGAATTTATAATTTTAAACGAATATTATCGGGGAATTTATACATTTTCCTATGTACCGGGTACTCACGACTAACAATTTTTTATTGGTGATATTTTGAATCAGTTGCGTGGCTCGTGGTCACGGCGAAAAAGTGTTTATAGTGAGTACGGTACATAATAAAACTAAGAATGTAGGTGTGTGTAGATAGTTTTATGAGTTTATAATTAGCCACAATTCAAATAAAAGTAGCGTCACGTCTTCATAGTGGGAGAGTTTGTGCTGGAATCTTATAAATGCACAATTTCACTCGTGACTCGACTCTACAACACTCGTGTATAGCTCTAGGGGCGCGGATCTCATATGAAAATTATAATGAGAAAATTTGTACAAACTTCGATTATTAATCCTACTAATATTATAAATGAGAAAATTTGTGAGGATGTATGCATATTTGTTGCTCTTTCACGCAAATACTGCTAGTACCCGTAGTTAGTACCCGTGGTTTCGCTCGCGTTGACGCCCTTATATAAATATTAAAGATGATTGCAGGGATTCATAAATAAAATAATAAACTACAACCTAACCTCAAAAATAGAAATAGTTTTATTTTTGCTTATAAGTGACAGAAAATAACATGAAAGATACAATAAAAGGTGGTAGAGCCGTTGGAGCTCGCCCGGGGCGGTACCACAGTCACCCTCATAACCCGCCGTAAAGCAACATGTTCTTCATGTATTATTGGAGGCGACCATCTTAGTCCTTAAGAGTAGGAACGCATCCGCGTCCAACCTTAAATACAACTTCTGTTCTGTTTGAGATTAGAAGTGGTTGTCCACGGGCTGCAGTGACGACTTAACATTTGGTGGACTGCATGCTCGTTTCTTACTCTTTCAAAATAAAAAAAATGCTAAAAGCACTCTCTACTAGTGCACCTTTGGGCTTAACAGAAATCATCGAAAGCAGTATAAATATTGTTTGAAATTATAAATGAATAAGTTTGTGCATATGTACGTATATTTTATGTTTTACCACAAACAATACTGAACGTATCTTAATAAAACTTTATTATAATATACCTCACA
This sequence comes from Phocides pigmalion okeechobee, assembly GCA_018251015.1. Taxonomy (NCBI): domain Eukaryota; kingdom Metazoa; phylum Arthropoda; class Insecta; order Lepidoptera; family Hesperiidae; genus Phocides; species Phocides pigmalion. The sequence continues at coordinate 10,394 of DWON01004116.1, read as the reverse complement.
TTTGGATATCGTAAAAAATACTATTTATTTTGGGATTTGATCTGAACATAACGATAAGTATTAAGTGAGTCAGAATATTCCTGTCTTCTTTAAGACATATTGGATTGGCGGGCATTGCCTACTTCGTTCGACTAACACAAAGAAGGCACCGTTACAAAAAACTGAATACCAAAAGTTGTTTAAATTTGAACAAAATTAAAACTTTTTTATACTATTAATATAAAACAAAAGTAAAGTTCTGGTTAAGAAAATAATAAAGAAGATAATAATTGCTTTGGTTTCATCAAAATTTTATGTAGCCTGTCTGTTTAACTTAAGGTCGTAATAATACGGTCTTTGATCACAGAGCGTATTAATATTTTTCATTTTTGAACAATTATTGAGATATACTTTTAACACTCTTTTATTAGCTTGGGTTGTATTATGTATGTATGTAACGGATTCTTTGAACATAATTTTCACCAATTTCCAGAAGTCTGATTAATTTGTAACCTTGCACGCGTATCAAGGACCGATGACAATGCAATAATATGAAAAAGGAAATGAAAAATAAATAATAGTTAAAAAGAAACTAAAAAAACACGTTATAAAAAATCAATTAAAAATTATAAATAATAGAAATAAATTGCGATAGAAAATAAGCTTTGTTTTCTGTTGATACCAAGCAATCCACACTTTTCCACATAGCATTTTTTTTCTTATGTATACTTTTTTTAGTTGGATTTTTTATAGAAAGGGTATTTTTTTTAGTTGTTTTTTAACTATTATTTATTTATTTATTTTAAAGTACTTCGTACTTTTAGAGTATTCTAACTCTGCGGTTTAACTAACTCAACTGCTATAGTAGTTTTTGCCTTCCTTTATGTTTATTGTAGATAAATTATCTTATTATAAAGATTACACCTGATTATAGTTATGATATGAAAAACATTTAATGATAAAACTAATTTCAAAGTCGTTATCTACAATTATGATCTTAAAATAAAAGTTAATCTTAATTTAATATATAACTTTACGTAAACTAATAAAACATAATAAGTATTCCAGTTTGTATCCTGACAGTTGATAAAATCAAGTACAGTTTTGAAGTTGTTGACAGCCCTACGCAATTCGCAGAGAAGCGTTCTGAGAGTAATATTTAAACTTTTTTCCGTGACATTATTACTTTTAACCCTCGACTCGAAAGAGGGTCACGCGTTTAGTTGGTAGATTAGGTTTCACGTATTTTTCCAGCTTGATATATTATTTTGCCGTTAAGTCCGAAAAAGTAGGTGATTGTTACTTTTTAACCGTTCACTAAAATGGACATGCAAATACTTTCTTCATCAGACTTCAAACAAGACGGGAGTTTCTCAATTTGGATATATATTTGGTACCCTGCTATTTATTAAACATGTAGCAATTTTGATACTTGAAATAGTTATAATTCTATTTAAATTATTACAAATCTAATACAAAAAATAAACCTTAAAAAATATTAGAATAAAAGCTTAACCTAAACAGTCTACAGGGAGTCAGTGTCTATGCGGCATGATGCCGAGAACGCTGACTCTTTCCGCGTTGTATAGCGATAGCAATTCTTTGTTCTTGCTTATTCCTATTATATTTAAGAAGACAGACATATTTTTTAGAGATGGAAAAAGAAAATATTATTTCTGTATTGGAGTTAAATTTCAATAAAATTTGTGTAATGTATTTATGACTTATATGAATTTCTAACAGATACACACAAGCGCATCCAGATGAAGACACATTTAAAATGGATAAGCATTTCTAAAAGTACAAAAGAGAAAATGAAATTTCTTTAAAGTCGTTTTGTGTCGCTTGATTTGTAATGACTACTTTATATTGAAAAACAAACAAATCCGGTATCAAAAGTCAAAGATTAAATTCCATTCACTAATAAAACATATAAAATTAAATTTAAAAGGTCGGACGTTAATAAAAATACTTCGAAAATCCTTCGAAAAATACTCTGCGTCCTTAATAATTTTCTCCATATTCATTTAACTTCATAATTTCATACCTCGGTAGGATAATAAGATGTCTTTTAAAAGGTTTCTGTTAAAGGACAAAGATGAAAGCATTTTAATATTGAGACGCAAACTGTGCAATAAAATAGCATGACACTAAAATTCTTAATGGATCGTTAGGAGCTAAAAGATTTTTACAAAAACGATGACTAGACTTTTTAAAGAAGAGTAGCAAACGTGCAAACCACCTTATGTTAAGTAGTTGCAGCCCATAGACAGCTACGTACAACAAACACGACTGAAATCCTATCTGAGATCGGAGGTAAATACGTTGCTACTCCTGAGGACTAAGATGGTCGATTCGCTTCAAAGTATAGCAACCGCATCTCTCCAACCGAAACACAAGTAACGTTTTACGGCGGATTAGATTTTTTAGAAACTGTCTTTGATATGTCTATAGTCATTGTCATGATCAGTAGTTAACGTCTAATGGTAAGATCACTGCTGTATAATTTCAAACGAATATTATCCCGCATTTTCATACATTTTGTTATGTTCAGTGTACTCACGAATAACAATTTTTGATATTTTGAATCCATTTGAATTAATTATCATATTTAAAATGTAATATAATTTCGCAAGTTATATGCGTTTTAGAAAATAGTTATCACTTGTTTTAATGCTGAAGGAAAATATAATTAGAGATTAGAGAAAACGTCCTTGAGGGTTTTTCATAAAGTTCTCAAAGATTTTTGATGACAACCTAACTTGGCAAACTTTGTAGGCTAAGCTTAGACCTAACACTTCTAACATTTAGAAAAGACTACGAACAACACACGTTTAAAAGTAGGACATTAATTATTTGGTTATAATGAATTTGTAAGGCAAATTTTGGCACACAAACTAACTCCTAGCTTCTTTTCAGTGTTCGTCCTGTGCTGGTCACCGTACATGATATTCGACTTGCTCCAAGTATACGGCTACGTGCCGAACACGCAGGTCAACATCGCCATAGCCTCGCTCATACAGAGCCTGGCGCCACTCAACTCCGCTGCGAACCCTGTTATATACTTTATATTCTCCAGCCGGATATTTGTCAGTCTCAGGTAAGTCTATGTATTAAAAGGCATTTATTATATTATGTTTGTATATACTATACATTTTCTAGGAATTTAGTTGCCTAAGGTAAGTGCATCTATCAATATAGTACCACAAAAATACAGGACAATCGCTAAGACTACGTTCAATACAACGAAGCGCTGCTTAACTCCTATACAAATCCTATACAAAATGTTATTTATTTTATATTCTCCAAGAACATATTTGTGTGTCTTAAGTTAGCATAGCTATTAATAACGACTAACTAAATGGAGAATAAATAAGCACACAAGTAAGCATTGACAAAGTAGTCTTATGCCTTATAGTTTCGCTACGAACTACTTTATATTCTCCAGCGGAATATTGATTAGGACTCAAATAAGTATCCCTTATTACAACACAACTTAAAATAAAGACTAATTGAGCAGACATGTGCACACACACACACACAATTCACTCATACAGAGACCATCGTTCACTCTCACATAGAATAATAAATTAAAAAATAAAAATGTTTTATTGATTTTTATACAAATTTAAATGTTAATAGCCAAGGCCCCCGTACTAGGTGAAAAACGTGTATTACTGGGTAACCCGCTCATCCACCAAGACACTAGACTGAATCAAAAAAGTAATAAATTTTTCACTGTACATATATCTATGGTGTGATGTGGTGTGCACGCACGCGCTCGCGCGCGCACCTGTGTTTGTGTGTGTGTGTGTGTGTGTGCGCGCGCGCGTGTGTGTGTGTGTGTGTGTGTGTGTGTGTGTTTGTATATGTGTGTATGTGTCTGTGTTACAGCTAACTTTAGTGTCTCCTTTTTATTCTCCAAAAGGACATTAGTAAAACTCAAGTAAGTCTATTCATAGCAACAGAGACAACGCGTACAAAGAAACATCCAACACGTAACGAGCTAACTAAAAGTTACTCTTATGCGGAGCTTGATCCCTCTTCATTCCGCTGCGAACTCAATAATCTACTTTAAATTCTTCAATAGGATATTTTAGTCTCGGGTAAATATGTTTATGGATAGAGACAACAAATTTAAAGTAGGAGAACTATAGTTCGACCGGGGAAGTATCACCGCCGCCCTCTTAATCCGCCGTAAAGCATTACTTGTGTTTCCGTTGGTGAGGTGCGGTTGCCGGCTACACTTTGAGCTAGGCGGCCATCTTAGTCCTCAGGAGTAGCAACGCATCTACGTTCGAGCTCAGATAGGATTTCGTGTTTGCTGTTGTACATGAATGTCTATGGGCTGCGACTACTTACCATCAGGTGGTTTGCATGCTCGTTTGCTACTCTTCTCATATATAAAAAAAATAACAATAAAGTATACAAAAAGATTCGCCAAAATCAGTCTCATAGAAAAACTCATGCTGATCAATTCCCCTTCGAACCCAGTCATCTACTTAAGCAGGATATTTGTATATCTCCAATACGTTTACATCCAAAGAGCACATAATTATGTATATAATATGTTTTATTGCTACTAAATAAACACGAACGACAACCAAGAACACAAATTAACATCGCCAAAGACATGCTCATAGAACTTGGCGCCAATTCCTATCATTATTTTTAATATATAATTCAATACAAAATAATAGTATATTTCTTTTTTATGACATGTTTCACTTATCTAGAGTCCTGTGGTATATAAATTGATACATCTTGTCATTTACTTAATATTCTCCAGGATGAACTAGAACTTATCTTAGACTTGTAAGTTTACGATGAGGTATAGATGACGTAATCATTTTATTTCTTAATATTTGAAGCTAAAGAATAAATTTGATATTTGTTATCTTCTATTTCAACGGCTATATTGTCCCCTTAGTAATGGAACTTCCATTTTTTTAACTCGCTTGCACTATATAAAAACCTGTCTGCAAAATGTCAACTTTCTAGGTTCCGTTTTCTTTGTGCGTTGATCTCTGGGTTAGTTAATCATCTTCCTCTTTTACATTTAGATATATATAATAGTAATTATTATTATTATGTGTTACAATATATCCGTAATATAATATATCCGTAATAAATTCCCTAATAATAAATAATATAATTACTGTTTATAGCTGAAATGCAATTTCAAATTTAACAAATTTTCCGAGTTCTGTCATAGCGTTTGTTGATATTCGTTTGATTTATGAGCAATTGTAAAGTTTATGAAAGTTTTATTAAATTTGGATAGAAATCGCGTCGTCAAGCCGTTGCCCATTTGGTTCCCAAAGTTTTCGTTTATTTTACAAGCTGTAAATCAGCGCAAGTTTTGAGAAGTGCGACATAAAATTATAAAATAAAGTTAGACGGCAGAAAGAAATGTTTATCTCTAAAGTTTGATTAGTATTCCCACTCATTAAACTACAGAATTTAATATTATTTTATAATACTTTCTACGTTCATACGTATGTCTTAACGTATCTAATAATATATATGTATGTTTTTTATCTTAACTATCATGAAAAGTAATATTATTAAAACATTTAGTATAAGGAATGAAGCACATTACTAGCGGGGCATCCAAATTAACACATTGAAACGCCGTGTTAAAGTTAAATCGATGTTTGTAGAACATGAGTTTCTATGTGAATAGTCAGTTTAGGTATATATTTTTTTAATATATGTTTGTTTCTCAGTTGTCTGGTCACCAAAGTACAAACTCGGCATAGTTTGGGATGAAATGACCGTGTGTAAACTGACTTAAGATATTACATATAATATATATCTTAATTATTATTATATGCTACTAGATATTCCGACAGACGTGTTCCTGTCTTACTTATAAATAATCAATCCGAACCTTAATAAATAAAAAGGCATTTTGAAAACAAAAATTCAAAGTAAACAGCCAAACGTGTGAAATTCATAGCGATGCACAAGGTTTAAATTACTTTTCATTTACATTACATTTACATTTTATTTACAATTACTTACATTTTCAAGTTCCCGCGCAATTTTCTATTTGTTTTTTTGTTTGTAAAATTAATCTTCAAAATATTAGGAAATCTTTAACATTAAGATGAATAAAATCGGTAAAGTCTATCTCAAGTTACGACGTAACCAAGGGAATCTGTATGTGTGAATTACATCGTTGATATACAAATAAAGGGTATTATCATGGTATTTCTTTTTATCCAGGAACATACCCCCTTATAAATGGCTATGGTGTTGGATGAAGTCAGGGGACAGTCCTGCAGGCAACGAGTCCAGAGCCCACACGGAGTTACTAACGTCATCCCATCGTCGGACGCGACATGATCTCACTATTAAGGTATGTTTTTTTGTATGTTTTGTTTGACCGGGGAGGTACCACCGCCGCACTCATAATCCGCCGTAAAGCATTAGTTGTGTTTGGATTGGTGAGATGTGTTACCATCTTGGTCCTCAGGAGTACCAAGGTTTTTTTTTTTATTATGAAAAAGTAAGAAACGGGTGCAGGCCACCTGATGTTAAGTGCTCACTGCAACCCATGGAACCAACAACGTCCAATCTCAAATAGAACTGAAGTTCTATTTAAGGATGGACGCGGATGCATTCCTACTCTTGAGGACTAAGATGGTCGCCTCCAATTATGTGTAATTTTTGTAAAGAATCATTTTTTTAGTATTTTTAATGGAAATCTCATATATTTACTCTGATAGTAAGTGCTCACTGCCGTCCACAAACATCTGTAATGATTTTAACTTGATCATTGAAGTTTCGTTACTCCTGAGGGCTATAATCACTTCACATGTACTGTGTACGTGAGCCGGTCGCCACGACTTTACATCGAATAGCATCGCAAGTACTGCTTCACGCAAGAACTGGGTGTGGCGTTGGTAGCGCAAGAAGAGGTACTTCGGTCAAATACAGTCACTACCTTACTTATTAATAAAATTAATTAAAAATAACGTGATAGGGTTTTATTGTGACTAAAAGGTTTTTTTTTTGTTGAATCATATTTATGTTGTATACTGAAAGGATTAAAGGAAGTGGCAATTTCTGTACATTGTACATTCAGGCTAAAATATAAATTACATTTTGCGAGAAAAATCTGTGCCTCATTTTGTAACCTAACAGTATCAATAAGAACTACATATTTAATAAAATCATGAGTAACGCAGTGTTTGAAATATAAATTCTTGTTAATGTTACATGATGTCCATTCATCATTATTCAGAATTATTATGAATGCTGTGAGCAAATTCTTTTCACCCTTTATGTCTTAAAGAATGTTAAAAAAATAATTAAAATAACTATGTAAAAATTACGGCAACAATTAATGTTACAGAATTTTATGGTAATTATTTTCAGGGACATATGAAAATTGCATGTGAATCTTTCATTATGTATAGTTTACCTAAAATATATGTCAAGGTATTAGTGCATTGCAAGTTGGTAATCACGGAAAAAGCATGATAATAGGGATGTAATGTTATTTTGCGAAACAGGTTAATCGATGTCGTAGTTACGTTGAATTAATTGTCCTAATCATAGCTTTTAAGCTAATGAAAGGTGACAATATCACGCGAACTTCGTCTCGTACTTGACAGTACCTAGTAATCACTATATGTTAGCTAGCCTTACTTACTACGTAGAATCTAAAATGTCAAACGTGGGTGTTGAAACTGAAAGACTAACGGAAAGAATAATCAATTTATAGTTTTTATTATGGGTACTCACGATTAACGCGTTTTAATTACCGATACTTTAAACCAGTTGCCCGGTGGTGCTCACGTCTCAAGTTGTTGGTCACAGAGTGACCACGTGAGTACCCGTTATATAAGAAAATGGATAAATTAACCGATGATATTAGTTTAAAATGGTATAATTTACAATTTATTATTATAGCGAGACGGTGGAACCTGTAAGGCTTGACTGGGAAGGCAACACCTTCATACACATTCTAGCAAGAAACATTATATGCCTTTCGGTACAAAGGTGTGGTTGCTGGTTTACCTACCAGGCGGCAATCATGACTCCACGTTGTAATACATTGGAGATCGTCTTTCTGATTCCTGTGTTATATGGAATCTGTTACAGAAATACCTGGGCGGTAGTGCCTACTTGTTCGTTGGCTACCATGACTTTAAACATAAACATGCTAAAGTCTATGATAACCATAGCATAATTTAAACGTGTATGGCACAACGTTTCACTAATTACAGTAGTCAAAAATAAAACTTATAATAATATACGTTATACGATTTCTTTTACATGTAAGCCGTGAACAGCTTTCAATATACACAAAGAAAACTTCTAAGTTAAAGTTAAGAAGTATTCACACCTTGATAAAGTCTGGTTCGCATGAAAAATAGCTCTATTTTCAGGAGTAGCAAACGAGGCCATCTGATATTAACTTTTAGTCACTGCACCACATTCTACATCCAACCTCAAATTGGACAGATCTGAACTGATATGTACTTTCGTACATAAACGTGATACCATCTATTACGTTCTTTACCTAACCTCATTATCAAGACCATCTTGTGTTCCGATGAGTTTTTATTCGAATCGATCGAATTATATATGGAGTCCTTACTTTTCAATACATATGTTATGAAAAACCAAATTTGGTAATAAGGTTAAAACAAACCTTAAACAGATAAACTCGTATGTTATCGTACACAAAAATGGCTTTTTGTTTTCCCATTGTTTAAACTTGATCCAAACTTATCTAAAGTTAATTGTATTGATATAAGGAACATAAAAGCTTACTTACTTTTTTGCCATTAGGCTGTCATTTTTGACAGCTTTATTAGCCTTTATATGTGATAAAGATTAGCAGAGGAGTATAAAGACCATCTGATATTAAGTAGTCTTTGACGCCTATGGCATCGCTCGCGAATCGTTCCTACTATATAAAATTGGTCTGAAGTCCTATCTTAGCTCGCACGTAGATGCTTTGCTACTTCTGACAGCTAAGGTGGTCGCCTCGCTGGTAATTGTAGCCGACCAATACACATCTCCAATTTAAACATAGGTGTTTCTTCATAGGTGATCGATTATAAGGGGTAGTTGTATACGTCATATCACTTAATCACGGAGGTAATTGGGTGGTTATGCCGTATTCGTACTGCCCCTCGTATTGCCCCTCTACCGGGACAACGGGTGTGCTTAAGCATTATTCCAAAGTCTCAACTGCGTTAGCTTGGTCCAGTTTCGTCTCAGGATGGAGCTAAAGTTACCTCACCATGTCGTTTCTGAGAGACACCCAGGAAAACTGCGCCCCCACGAGGCATATTTCTAACACCTATTATAACTATTTTAACTGACATTATGTTATATAACGGGTACTCACGATTAACGATTTTTAATTACCGATATTTCAAACCAGTTGCATGGCTCATGGTCACCGTCACCGTTTCTGTCTGAGTTTCGCCGTGACCACGAGCCAGGCAACTGTTTCGAAATATCTGCAATTAAAAAAAAATCGTACTCATATGTTATATAACATAATGTATAAATACTGCGATAATATCAGTTTAAAATTGTATATTTTAACTGAGTCTATTTTTCAAGTAATTTGTCTTTATAGAAAATTATGTACATTGTCAAGTCATAACATATAGTTAGCTACATAATACATAAAGGTTGTTTAGTACATATGGTGTGTTGTGTTCTAAATGTGATTAAATGAAATAAGTACTCGGTACAAAATTAAATGTCCCACCTTGATTCTAAGCTTGAATATTTATGTCTTTTCATCATTCTAATGGAGTTGTAATACTCTTTCATTAATGAATTCTGGTAATTATTTTTGTTTTATTTTTAGCTGTCCTTTCTCAAAATGTTTTTAATATTTTTGTTAATCTATGGCGGCGAAGGAAAACATGTTGAAACCTATGTCTGAAATGTTTTGTTTATATATATGCCTATATCATATGACTAGTAACTCTTGTCTGCGACTCTGATCGCTCAGAACTCAGTGTAATGTAAATTTTCAAATTATATTTTACCAAGATGTTGTCCATAATTATTTTCTTGGTACTCATTTACGCTATATAAATAACTTCAATATTCCAAGATTTCCGGTTCAGTGGTTTCGGCCGTGCGTTGATCTTTGTCAGTGTCAGTCACTTTACTTTTATATATTTTTATATATAGATAATTAAAATAAACATTAATAGTTAAACGTTATTAGCAACTAGCGACCCGGCCCAGCTTCGCGTGGGTATTAGAGTTTATATTTAATTACATATTTTTTCTTTCAAACATACATCCACTCATTACCTACTTGCAAAACGTAGCAATTAGTGTAAGAAACCAAAGGGAATAGTAACAACACTGGTGAACAAATAACTTTTTTATAATAATCAGCGCATGAAAACTCTTCAAACTAC
>DWON01004115.1:0-16778 GCA_018251015.1 Phocides pigmalion okeechobee | reverse complement strand
CTCGAACCCACATACTTCGAAACCTTGTTTCGGGCCTTACCAATTAGGCCACGCAGTCCCGTTAGCCTTCCTTCGAAATTTCAGAAACATTTCGCTCGTAGACAAAGAAAGGGGGTGAGGTGATTCCACCCGACGGAGGTGAGTCGTACATCAATTTCCATAGTCATTAAATGTGACGTAACTTACAAACACCTTCATGCTCTTCCTCAGTGGTAAGAACGTATGTCCTCGACTTCCACTTCGGATGGGATAGTAAATATAGAGATAGTAGATTTTCAAAGGACGTATGTGAAAAGCCCGCAACAAGAGACCACGTCTTACTGCGGGCTTCTTGGAGGGGCTTAAAATCCCTCAACGCGCTACGGTGAGAGCTGTGCTTGGCGTAATGAGAAACTTCATGGACGAATCAAAACCAACAACATAGTTCAAAGGATTAGTAAATTGAAGTGGTAATTGGCGGGCTGTATAGCTTGTACAACCGATTTGGACGGGCCTTTCACTGGCAGATAGTTGATCTTATGGGGAGCAACGTAGACTACTTTGAATTTCTAAAAAGTTTTAGTGTTGTTACAAAGAAATACAAATCCACGAAATGCAATATGACTTCATCGGTTCTGACGAGACCTTCTGTGATAGATGGTTGACGAGTGACTAACCCTTTGACTTACTTTCATTTTAGAATATGCGAACAAAGTCGTGGGCACAGCTAGTACATTATAACTGCTCTATGAAATCTATGATAGGGGATAGCGATAGAAAGCAGTTGTGAAGTGAATCTTCCTTAATCATCGCGATTTAAACTCGAAGGAACCAAAATGCGTCATGATAAGGAAACAAACACCTAAATATAGAGTTAAGTCTGCGAGAATGGGTTATAATACTTTCCACCGAGTTTTATACTAAATAATATGTAATATATGTAGTAAAATATTTTACATTAAGACTTGTTAACTTTATAATATTTTAATAAATAATTTACAAATATATTGTAAAAGTTATAATGTTTGGAATGTTAGTCAACCAAACTTGCGGTCTGGCTGGAAAGAACAAAAATAAAGAGGATTTAAAAAATATATTTTTATGTAAGATATGTTTGTCAGATGATATATACGAAGTTGTATGAATTGTAAAGGTTTTGCAGGTTAAATTAAAAATAATGTGCTGAGTTGTAATTAATTTGGAAATATAGACGTGACCACATATGCATGCATTATTACTTTAAAAGTCTACTTTTCAGAAGTTTTACTTTTGCAGTGTATGAATTACACACACACTTTTTTAATATTCATAAATAATATGCCGTGGAACTGTCGCAGTCATCCCACGAGCACTTTTAATACCTTTATAAAAACATAAACGTTGGAAAAACAGCAAACGATGAATTTAACGTCAGATGGATTGCACGTTAGCCATCTAGTAACTGGTCTCTGCGGCTCACGTCCAACCTCAAATTAGAAGTCCTGCGAACGTCGTGCATAGATGCGTTGTTACTCCTAAGGACTAAGATGGACGCCTCGTTTATAAGTATAGCTCTGAATAAACAGTGGATTGAAAATACAAGGACTAAATAATAAAGTCCTTTTCTCTAAGGCTATGTTCAATTTCTCAATAATGGTCTAAAGATTGATACCTGCATGGCATAAATGATTTTGTTGTCTTAAGCCGCTGTCGTAGTCAATAAAAACGTCTGTTTTCGAATATCACTTCACCATTGATGCACATCTGTTGCCGTTCGTCATGACTTTTTTATAGTTTGAGAGTGAAATTAATAACCACATCATTATTTTGTCCGTTTTTTTTAATGATGGAGATACAATAAAATTGTCATTTATGAATAACAAACGGTTGTGTTGCTCAGAGCAACGGTCGATCCATAATATGAACGCTGTGGACCAAAAATGTCGTTTCTAGTTCGTTCCGTTTTAGTTTCGAATAGTATAGAAATTTCGAATAATATTGTATCATAATCGAGAATTACATATTGCTTATTCGTGACGTCTTTTTAATCTCGAATTTACAGAAGACGATTTTTGAACTTTAGATCTATTATAAATTTTAAATATGGCACGAAATATTGTTAAAGCGTGTTTTAGGACAAGTCCTATTGCAACATTTGTCATATTGTAACAATTCATATAAAGCTGTTGCAAGTTTAAAAAAATACAGGGAGAATTCGTGTTTAAATAAATGGAAAACTGTATATCTTGAAATGTCACACTATCATCACAAATAGACATGTCACTGAAACACAACAATTATAAGATTCAACTACTGAGGCTACCGCTGAACTATTCGCTATTCCTGAGGACTAAGATGGCCTCGCATTTAAGTGTAGCCGACAAACGCGCCTCTCCAACCGAAATGCAATACTTGCTTTAAGGCGGATTATAAGGGCGACGGTGGTACCACTCCGCTCGAACTATATTTCTACCAGCTGTCAAACTGTCACATATGAGTTGACCATCATAATCCACTCGAGTAGCACTCCACCTCTGAACGACTTTGATAGAACTCTGATCGTACACAGTTTGTTACAGATGTTCGTGGACAGCTGAGACCGACCACATGCCACCAACGAACTGCATGCTCATGTTCTACTTCCATTTTTGAAAAAAATCTGTGAAACTCTTTGTTATGTCGATTCCGTTGTCATTCGATACAAGTCAGTAGCTTCTTATTACATAGATAGTCAACCACTACTTGTTTGGGGTTAGCACATCGCACGCGGCAGTTTGTGCAAACATTGCTGACAGTGGTTTGATTATTCCTGGTGCAATGACAAAAGGTATTTGTCCGGTTATCTTGACAGGTGCCTATTGTTATCCCGTATAACTTAATCTCGATTGTTCTAAATGTTGTTATTACGTATGGCGCTTCGTTTTAAAAGGAGTTCAATTAATTATATTTACCCAAACATTAAACATTTAGGGAATATATCGTAATAAATTTTCTGTATGCTCTACGATAGTTTTTTTATGTATTCTCAAAACTCTTCAACCCCATAACAAACCGAGAATGGTCTGTGTCCATGTATAAATAAATTTATGGTTTAAGCCATCCTGTCGAGCTCGGCGTTCATTAATTAATTCTTCAAATATTTACATATGTAGATTACTTATTTTATACATATATACGATTTTTTATTATACTAACACTTAGGTAGCATACTCCACGTTTATTGGGTCAATTTTGGACGTCAAAAATGATACCATAGTCAGTTAAAAAATGTTATTTGATGTAATCTCGATTTTATGGCGAAGAAAATGGTAAAGAATCCGCAGTTGGGTTTCACGTACCTGAGATTTTCTCCATAACGTTCTCAAAGCGGAGTATGAAGTGGAATCAAAAATCAAACAAATTCATACACACACATCTAGAGAGATTGTAGAGTAAAATTACAAAAAAAAACAAAAAGATTGGGACAAACCACTGGTTGCGGTGGGACTCGAACCCACATACTTCGAAACCTTGTTTCGGGCCTTACCAATTAGGCCACGCAGTCCCGTTAGCCTTGCTTCGAAATTTCAGTAACATTTCGCTCGTAGACGGAAAGTAACAGAAAAGGAAAGAGGGTGAGGTGAATCCACCCGACGGGGGTGATTCGCACATCAATTTCCATAGTCGGTAAGAAACTATGTCCTCAACTTCCACTTCGGGTGGGATTATGACAATACTTTTGGCCTTAGCAAACGTTGTCATGCTCTCAAAACAAATAAAATTCATTCTTCGAACCGTATGCCTGATTCTACTTGACCTAAGTTCACAAATATTAGCTTCGCAACCAACTGTAGTGTCAACTACCAGGTCCAATTGTGCATCTAAATAGATACTTCCCATATATACTTAGACACCCAAAATATCGATACGACCGTAAGAGGGGCTCATAGAAGTATATATCTGTTCATACATATTTATAAGTTTTAAGAGCAAAATAGCAGCTTTTCAACGAGTGTAACGAGTGACTTTAACTGATGGATAGTTGATGAGTAACTAACCCTTTGACCTACTCTCATTTTAGAATACGCGAACAAAGCCGCGGGCACAGTTAGTATAATAGTAGCTTCTCTCAACTATTGGATAGTAAAACTATATATTTGTTAAATTACTTTTGTTCATAAGCGACGACGGACAAAGTTTCTTGAAATTCGTCAATCATATCTATTTACTTTCGCAATAGTGCATATTCAACTTTGTTAGTGCCATTTTCTTGTTCACTAAAACAATATGAACATTTTTGCTAATCAAGGAATTTTACTTTGTGAGTACCTAATTAAGAGAGATCGTAAACAGATGCCTTGTTCCTCCTGGGGACTAAGACAGTAGCCTAGTGCGTAAAAGTAGCTGCAACCATACTTTTTCAACGAAACGCAAGTTTTTATTATTTAGAATTGTCCGAAGCCGTGGTTCAGTTCTTAAATTTCTTGATATTTCTGTCAACCTAGTACTCAACATTCATACTTGGATCAATATTTTTGCATCTGCGCTATTAGACATTCTTGTGGTTTATTTCGTAGATAAGGCGCCACGACAAACTAGTATTCGGTGGAACTTCATATCGATAGCTACACTGTTTTACAAAGTAATATTATAAGCATATCTATATTACAAAAAATTGCTTGATAATATGATTTTTTTTTATCATTAACTTTATACCACAATTGGTGAACCGACATGAATGTAAAAATAAACAGTAATATTTGACATTGATATATGACATATTTGACCTATTTTATGGAAAGGACTACCCTTAACTTACATTATTTTTCCGAATTTACTGTTTCTGTGTTATGTCCAAGGTAGTTTTTAATGTGTTGAGAATTGTATCGTGCGTTGTTCACGCACGTAATGGACCACAATAGTGTGTCGAATTGATCGTTCTCGTATAACACCTGTTGCCAAAATTATTATGAAGTCTGTTGGACTTTTCTCATATGCCATTTTTTTATTGCTAATTATTTGTGTTTGCCCCTGTTTTTTTACATAGTTCACATGTTGGCGTAATCAATAAACTATATTTTGTATAACTTCATAATATAAATACTATTAATATTTACATTATTTGTAATTCCATGACATTTATATTATGAATGAATGATTAATTATATTATTGCAATTTACGCCACAACCTATTTAAAGAATAGTTGAAATGTATCTTTTAAATTTACGCCTCACACTTCACTCACAAAATGTATAGTCGTGTACTTGCTAATATGACACATCAGGCGCTATTGTGACAAATTAAGTCTTAATTGTAAATTACGTTGTATGACTCCTGTATATGTTAAATTGTAATAAATAGAGCCGATCTGGTTCAATAAAAAATCGTCGTTTCAAGACACTGCTAGACGAGCCTATGTTTTTAATTAATATAAAAAGTAGAGCTATCCGAATTTAGAATTGTCTACTAAATACTATGTATGACAGATTTGTAATCATTGCAGCTCATTTTAAAAGTAGTATTTCTTAAATGCAGGATTATTATTACCTCCCGCAGGATGAATTTTGCGAAATGCCAATTTTGAGAGGTAGTTTGCGTCAGTTGCACACTTTTTGACCGAGGAAAAACCAGGAATGAAATAATTCTCAGACACTGATCTCTTCAGGAAATAATATTAAGGGCTTCAATTTCTTCAGTAACATTTTTACGATTCACGGTTAACCAACGCCTTTAGTCGTATTGGTTTCAAAATTAACTTGATAGATGGCACAACACCCGCAGCGTTTAACTTTTTTAATATTTCTTAAAACTAAATTGTATATTGTTGTGTAAACCTTGACTAATTATGTTTGTATAACAAGTTAAATTGCATGAATGGTTTAAAATTAGATTGTCACAATTAATTACTGAAAAATATTCACTACATCCATTAGCCATTACGTGTCCCCTACTAGACGTAGGCCTCCCCCAGGTGCAGCACTTTGACCGGATTGTGTGTTCTCTGCATCTGGCGGTTACCCGCTAATCTTATTAGACCGTCGGTCCACCTGGTTGGGGACGCCCTGTGTTTCTTTGCGCGTAGACATGGTTGCTGTTCGAGTTCGGTCGCCTTTTTGCCCCGTCGGTAGTCCGTTCTTCGAGCGATGTGTCCTGCGCATTGCCACTTCAACCTGCAAATATTGAGAGCTATATCGGTATCTTTTGTTCATCTACGGAACACGTCATTAAGAATTTTGTCACGTACCAAAATACCAAAATACCATAAAATATACGATCTTAAATAAATAATTCTATATTTTAGACAATAATTATTAAAACATGATCGCAGGTAAAGAATATGTTAATATACTTGGGTCATTCACACTGCTTACCCGAAAAAATGTTAATATTGCTTGGAATAATACCTGTATAATATATATCGGTTGTTCCGTATCGTAATGTATATAAGTAAATATATGAAAACAATTCGTTATAAGCATCTTTACTATTAGTCTCCGTAGCTTCAAGTTTCTTCATCGGGGTACGTCCCAGTCTCTTTGGGCGGGCGAACGCGGACCTCGAGGTAGCTTCGTCTTTGCTAGGGCCCAACTCGGCTTAACTATACTAGCCCTACCCACTATTAAATGTGGGGATTCGGAATAAAACCTTCGGCATGCTCAACTCCCGTTGCATCCGCCGTACTTCAGCTGGTTTCGCCCGACACCGGCGAGTGGTACAGCCCGCGTGGGCCAAACGACGCGTTAGCGTGCGGTCCCGCTGGGCAGGCTTCACATCACGGGTCAGGCGTTCGTACTGTGGTTACGGGACAGCATTAAGGAAGAGTTAGGGGATCGATGATGATGATAGACCTTCACTTTTCTTCCCTGTAGAGGCAGCGATTGGTTTGAGGTACCAGAATCCTTTCCAACGAAAGGGCCAAGTGCCATAACTCGGCAAGCGTATTCCTTTTAGTCGCCTCTGACGTCATGCAGGAGATACCGAAGCGCTATTTTGGTCCGGCGTTTATTAAGGCCTGATTAAGAAGGCAGTTTGTCAGCGTGACCACAGATTATCCTCGGTTTGTAGATCGTAGCAGTGAAATTTGTAGTGGCTTCCGCACGGAGAATATTCGTGAATCTAGACTAAATGTAGGTCGTCCGCGCGTTAATTTCCTTGCGACCCTGCGTAGGCCTTGAGTCATTGCAAAAATATTTTTTGCTTTACGTCCTGTTAGAATTATATTTTGCTATACTTCCACCGATAGCAAACGGGAAATACGAGCTTATCTTTTCATTTAAGTTGATACATAAAAATTATAAAGAAAAAAAAAAGGAAAATAAAACCACATTAAGATGAAAACTAAGTTGTATGTACATATAAATGAAGTAAAACTAAATGTGGGATGAAATTAAGTTCTTAAAATAATGTAAATAAAACAAACCAACTTAAAATAAAGTAACGAGTACATAAATGCGAGATAAGAGAAAAGAGGAACGAAAAAGAATAGAAATAAGAATAGAGAAAAATACAATTTTTATTATTTTTTATTTATCTCTATGTCAAGACATAAATGTGGTTAATAGCTACTTGTAATATGTTAGAATAATTTACAATGTATTTATGCATAAAAATCTTATTTAATAAGCAGTGACAATATGATTAGAATTTCTTACCGTACTAGTGTGAACTGTCTGACGGTCGAGTAGTATTCTTGACTCGACACAGCTAGTTCCTTTATAGTTTTTCTCCAATATTACGTACACATGATTATAGTATACATTATTTCAAAAAAATATAATATCTTAGAAAAAAATTATATACAAGATATATTAATGAATAAGGGAAAATTACCAATATAAAAATAAAAACAAAAACAGGAACAATTGATCATTGAGCTGCCTGTCGTAATGAGTTCGAGGAAGGTAATTTTACATTTATGGGTAAACACCCACTACTGTAGTGATTTTGTTTTTTAATGTTTTTAAGAGTGAGTATTTAATAGAAGTGGTTTTATGTGCAGCGTCATTGGATGTATTAATCATCTACTCATATGGTCAGAAACGACTTCAGCTCCACTTGCTCCATTAGTTTAAGTTATTATTTGTAAATTACTTTTTAAAGATGAAAAAGATGTGTGTTTTGGAGTTTCTTTCGCCGACTCTTCTCCAAAACGAAACACCTTACGCGTCGGTGGTAGTTTATTGACGTTCAAAAAGACTTCTGTAAATAATTTACTTTGAATAAACATATTTTGATTTTGATTTTGATTTTGATGTGGTATTAGGACTGGTGCGAATGGATATCGCTGAAACAGCGGGCACCCTGGCCCATATGAGACGGGCACCTGCTCTCCAGGTGTCCATTTCCAGCATTGTAAAAACAGGGGTAAATTCCTCTACTCTCACCTGCTGAAGGTCGATGCATAGTCGCTTAGTCAGAATCATAGCCTTCTAGACTTTAGACGTCGCTTGAAGCATAATTTGTGGTTTCGATTGTGACGTTTAAATCGGACGCGAAGGTTCGCTTCACTTTGGACGAGTTCTCTAATTTCTTTATTTTGTTTAATAAGTACACCGACTGGCTCATCCAGAGTAACGGCTTGGTAACGCCTCTCACGATGACCATGGGCATTATATGGTGGGCAGGGGGAAATGACGTAGATGTGCAGCAGCTATGAAATTAAACTTTTAGTTGTGAGCGATGTGTTACTGCTGTCCAATCTGTTTCCAATTTACTGCTGTCTGTATAGATATGATTTTGATTATAAGGAGAGCCTATAATTAAATTTGATTATAAGGAAAGTCGATTGAAATTTATGGTCACTTTTAGAGCCGGATGAAGAAGATCAAGCTGGTGAGGAGCACTCAAATAAGTCGTCCTATGAAGTATAGGTGGATCTCCCGTAAAGAAGGACCTCTCGAACCTTAAATTCCACGGAATTAAATGGGCTAGAGAGATGGCAACTGTAATAGAAATGGTGCGATAAGTTTTATTGCAATACGTCTGAGTACTGGAGTAAGTTGAAAATTCTAAGTTTTGAGGCAACATACCCCTAGACTCCTTCTGTGTAGGTGATGATGAGTTCTATTACACGTTGATAAAATTATCCGCATGGTTTTGAGATGGGCGCTATAAGTTGGTCGGGAGAATAGGCAAACATTATTAAAAAATCGGCCCAACTTCCTGTGAACATAATGGACATGGTTATCAAAAAGAAGTTTTTCATCGATTATTACGTCAAAACATTGTATGTTATTCGAAAAAAATTAGAATTTCGCCACCCGTCACCACCTTTGCCTTGGGAGTGGGGAATCTTCAATTATTCGCGTTATCAGCGGAAATTGCCAGTAGCCTGTCATCAGCATAAGCCTGTATGTGTACATTCGGATGATAAAATACTATCAAGAAATTTATCTAAAATATAACCATATATGGAACCCCATAAAGGACGACCACATACCTCTGGATGCAACTCGTAGACATAAGGTTTGAAACCCGTACTTCCTCAAGTTCCAGAATGATGTGATGATCCTGAATATAGCTCAGTATAAGCCCGAAGGTGTTACGAGGACAATCAATGTGTTTGAGACGATGACGACGACGAGCGCGGATCATCAATCTGCAGTCGGCTAATTTTAGCGGATTAAATACAGGGTGCCACTGATGGCGTCGATCGTGCTAGTCGGTTCTTTTATGCCAAAAGCCCACAATGTAACTCGGGTGATGAAAAGTTTCTCTAACAGCTTTCTGAACACCGGGAGCAGTCCGACGAATTGCGTTGAGCTATGTGTAGTCGGGTTTGCCAGGTCTGGGGAACCATCATCTATTGACGGGTGAAGTCCTGTAAAGCCAAACATAAATGCTAGACATCCATAACTAGATCAGGATAAGCTATAGCGAGCTGGTAACAGATTCCGCAGAAACATTGTCTAAACCCGGGGCTTATATTGGGTTCATCTACGCATTTACTAACCAAGGAGGCACCCGGACACTTTGCCTGCGAATGGTTAGCGCCAGAGCAGTAAGCACAGCACTCTCACTCACTAACGGTTGACACAGAGTCGCTCAGCAAGGATCATGGCCCTCCAGACCTCAGGTGCGGCCTGAAGAAACATTATAAAGCTTGTTGTTAGCATTTGAAATAGACATGAAAGTCTGCTTCATTATGGATCAGTTCTCTCATGTTTTTATTTTGGTTAGAGAGAACACCAACTAGTTCATCCAAGGTAACTTCCTGAGAGACTTCTTTCAAAATAATCATAGGCATCAAACGGCGGCCTGGTTCGGTACTTACTGAGATTGCCACTTTTAACCTTTTGATGGTGCCATTTCCCTCAATGCAATTATAAAATTATATACGGAGTTTATTATTTAACACCTGTAGTACACTGAATAGGGTGTAAACGGTATTTTTAAAAGTTATGCTACGCTCCATGTCTCTACTGACTCTTATCGGGATCTGACAGTCTCTTTCGGTATCACAATAATAGCAGGTTTTGTGATTCGATTGCGTGGAGCAATTGCAGTTTACAGGCTACAACTTGAGCAAATGGGGGACACGTATAGGATATGGACGCTGTGGAAGCAGGAGGAGACTGCCCCTTAGTAAATTTACGCAGCTCTTCCCGAACACCGGCCACGATCTCATTTTTTAAATTCTAAAGAGGATGTGGAGGGAGAAGTATGGGAGAGTAATTAGGCCTAAATAGCCATTCTCAAAAACTTCGGTGGCCTGTGGAATATTTATTATTTCCTGCAGTGACGCGTTTAGATTGGTTAACACCTAAGGAGATACAGGCCATATTTCCGTAAATGTATTTCTCTCGGACGCTAGCGTCCTTAGACGTAGCTGGAAGGACAAGTAGCTCCAAAACCGCAAGAGGTTGGTTGGTAAGAGACGTGGAAGGTATTGGTTATTATATATTGAGATACATCTCAATAAATAATAACCAGAATATACAGGAAAGTTAAAAAAGATACAGGAAAGAAAATAATGATTAGGATTATAGGCAAAAACGTGAGTCGCAGTAGGGATGGTAAAGCAAAGTAGAGGTGCGATTGGGTACAACTGCTGCTTTGCCACCAATCCACGTAAACACAAAGAAATAATTGGAAAAGGAAAATAAACTAAGAGAAAATGGAAACAATTGAAAAGTATTTAAACTTGTATTAATTATTAACAAACGAAGGATGAGACAAACGACTGAAAAAAATATGATTTTGGATCTGGTGCGGCGGTGGCCATTCGAGACTGTTTACATTGTTTATTTTGATATTTGCGAAAATTCGAAAGAATTCTAATACAAAGTATTTTTTAAGATAAATAACTTCCAATAAATATATATTATATGTAAGTATGTAATAATTTTAGGGCCAAAAGATAAATAATTTAGAGTTGATGATAATTAATCCAAACACGGGTGGTCTACGACGTATAGTGCCTGAGATATACAGGGGGATGAGACAACGTTTTGACGGGGGAGGAGGGCAAGAGGCGGGGGTCAAGATTTCGTGGAGAAAATAAAATGCGGGCATCGTTTGCTTATCATGTGACACGCACCCATACTGGATTTTAACCAGCGACATTTGTGATTCTTGAACCGATTGCCTGAATCATAATTACGACGCTCCATTCGGATTAATCAAATGGGCTTGCGGAAAACGAATCGTAAATTTCGTAAATTCGTAAACACGTTTGGTACATAAAACACTACTTTTTTTCCTTGCCATTAACTAATTTCTATCATTGTTATATCAAATTTTATTTTATTAAAACAATGTACTTCTACAGCGACATCTTTTAAGGGGTATTTGAAGTCGATGACGTTGTACTTTCGGAACATATTCACCAGATGGCGTGGTCTTGTTAACAAGTAATATTACCAATAAATTTCCAGTTATTTTAAATTAAAACTAACTATTTATTGATAGCTGCCCATTTTCAAAAAAAGAAGCTTTTCTTCAAATGATTTATATATAATCATTTGAAGAAAGAATTCGAATAAAACTATACAAGTGGTACAAGCAACCAAGTGACACTAAGTTAAATAAATTTTGGGTAATTTTGGAAATAATGAAATGTTTTTTATGTTTTATTTAAATAATTGATTTTAACTTAATAACCTTCTTTACTTTTTATTTTTCATTTGGTATAGGCTTATAAAGGTAATAGTGCTAAAATAGGTTGAACGTCAAAATTTCCATCTCCCTTTCATGTTTTCGTTGTGATACGTGCAAAATGAGCGAGACCTACGTTTTGAATATTCATTCGTAATCTAGTAGGAGTATACTAGGCATGTTACGAAAATAAGTTCACCGGAACCTGAGTCGGTTCGAGAGTTTTATATAATCAGAGGCTGGGCAGAAACGTGATATTGAAAGAGTCTATTTTTAAGGGAATCATTTCTCAGTATTTATTTAGTTTGATTTAGTTTATTGATAAAGTAAGCTATTCCACGCGAAGAATTTGTTTTCAGAAAACACGGTAGTAGTAAGAAAATTGTTAGGTGAAAATACAGAATACCTGCTACTAAATATAATGCTAATACAATGAATCGCGTCTATATTTTACGAACATAAAAAAAATGTGTGTGAGTACTTATGCACGCACGTAAGAAGTTATACTTCTTTGGCGTAAAAATATACAAATCTTTCTATTTTTTTTCCTTCGCGTTACCCTGTTTGTTAAATAAATTTTATTTCAATATCATAAATTAATACTTTTTTAAATATGTATCTCTTATTAGCAAATTATCGAATTAACGTCATTAATGGTGTTATTACAAAAGTAGCTAATTTCATGGTATCGGTTTTTCGACGGCGTGCCCGCGCATCGTTAAAATTAACTCACATCATTTTTTCGTGACGCGCCAAAAAGGTATACCTTTAAAAAACTGATACATCAAACGGATATATTGTGGGATTACGGAATTTACTCCGAACGACAAGTCAAAGTAAATTCACAAATTATTCTACATTGAATTTAAGGTATAGTATATAGAAATATAGAATTTAATTAAAAAGAAATTATAAATGCAATCTGCTCGCGACTGCTCGTAGCATTTCAAGGCTCGGTTAACCTCCAACAAATAATACCGGAGCTAAAGTCGGAGACGGAGGTGAAAAATTAATAGGACGTTCGGACTTTTCGTGTCGGTTCGAAGCTCCCTAACATCCCTAGTTTATTCTGTGGGCGTGTCCATAGGTTTGACACAAGAGCTTAAGCAACGTCACGTTTATATGTTGTTATATGCACCGTAATATTATGACGATTAGGTCCAAACTCACAAATAAACATTTCCCCCTGCAAATTCACTAACCGCCTCGCGTTTATAGTTTCCTGGTACCGTTGCGGATAGAAATATTGAACTGCGTGTATATTTTACACGCTGCGGATTCTTACAATTTGTGGTGCCCTAGTAGAGATGCGGCTAAAATTTCTATACTTTGCGTGTAAAATCTATACTTCGCGGGCTAAATCGTGACCGCGTGAAGGAAAAGTTTATTTATTACGTGTACGCGTGTTAGAAAATTATATTTCTCTGACTAATATGACCTAAAATTATTGTTCTTATTTTAGTAACAAAACCTTAAATTAAATAACAAATATTTATTATAAATTAAGTAAGTTATAAAGGCTTAGCCCTGATTTAAGGAGAATTCCATTTAATTTTCGGTTTATTGTTGAATATTATGCATTAAAGTGTTAACAACCAGATAATAATAATTGAAAAATATTTAAAGCATTATTATTATTTTTATAAACATTCTATGTTGTACACCACATATATGTTAAAAAAAAATACAGGTAACGCAAAATATGAAATATCGAGATCTAGAGAATATTTCGTACAAAAATTTCTTAAATGACGCGCTTCACTAAGAAATATATTTTGGAAATCCGTAATGTAAAAAAAAATAAAATAGAGACGTGAATTTTTTATTTTATGCTTTTTTTATAAATAAAAATTATGTGATCAATTGTTAAGGAGTATAAAAGAGGTTGAAATCCTAAAGTGTTGAAACTATAAATGTGAATATTAGTATATTTGTATATGGGCTTACTTTATTTTAAAATATTTTGTTTTTAAGTAGGAAAAGTAGCAAACGATCATGCAGGCTATCTGATTTTGGTTGATTTAGCACCTTACGTTACACATCGGATTCTACTCTAAAATCATTTGCTCTGCTCTGGTTACATGTCCTCGCAGTAAAAAAAACTTTTGATTTTTTTTTTATTTTCTTCATCATTATGTTTTAACATACCCACGTGAATGAAACAGCCTAAAATTTTAGGGGTACTGCCTTTAAATATTCACGTCTCCGTTTAAAATAATAAACGCACGCACGCACACACACCTCTTTACAATCAATTCTATCATTGTAACATTGTGTAATTATTGTGTCAGTAGTGACGCGCGCATTTTGAACGTACCTATCTTCGAATGAAATGTTCTGTAACAAATCTTTGTGACTAAAATCTCACCTTAATTTTTAGCATACTTGGTCATGTACGACTTTAAACTAAATCATCGCGGTATTTATACAGTTTACTACATAACGGGTACTCACGATTGGCGCTTTTAAATTGCCGATATTTTGAACCGACACAACTTATGGTCACGGCTAAATGGAGCAAGTTTACTTAGTCAGTTACACGCTACTTATTTGTTATACCGTTTTTTACATGTACTTAGTAGAGCTATATTTTGTTCAGACAGGTACCACTCTCATAATCCTCTGGTGGTTGCCGCGTTACCGGTACACTAATAAGCGAGGCAACCATAATAGTACTCAGGAGGAGTAGGCATGTACGACAGGATTTCAGTCCTGTTAGTCTGGGATATAGAGTCCATTTAACATCAGATGGCCTTCGAGTCCGTTTGCTGCTGAATATAAAGAAAAATATTATTACGACCTTTGTTTAATACTATTGTCAAAAAACTCGTATCTTTTGCCAACTAATCTTATTTGGTTCTTCTCTCAAAAGGAAGACTCAGGCAATAATCAATATCGCGAACCTATTACTTTCTCATTGTTGAACACTGGTTTTCTTTCAGAATGAAAAGGATTAGGTACATCATAGTCTATCACGCTACATATTGTTTAGTATACTTCAGAGACTTTCGAAAACCTAATGAAAAACGCTTTCATACCAGTTTCCTCACGAGGGTTTTCTTCGTTGTTGGTGAAACTCATTGTTAACTTCTAATAGGTACGCAAATAACTTGGAAAAATCGACAATGCTCGTCAGAGATTCGTAATTCGATCTTTCCGTGTAAGAGATCTCGCTAATAAGCTATCACTATATAGCGTATTACATTAAAACTTAAGTTCCTTAACAACGCCCTCTCTACGTCGAAGGTTGGACTTATTTGTACTAAAGTGCCCTCTTTCGCGATTTGGAATGAGTATTCAATCTTCGTCCTGATGACCAATTTAAAATAGAATTAATATTTTTTCGCTGTACATTTAAATAAATAATCGTATTAGTGAAAAAAAAAATACAAAAATAAAAAAGCTGGAGAATTGGTCCCACCGAGACTTGAACTCGGATTGCTGGATTCAAAGTCCAGAGTGCTAACCATTACACCATGGGACCGGTGACGGATATCGCAAATATTGGCTACAAATGGCGTTTATTACAAAACTTCAAACATTATATTTTTAATATTTATGCAAAATTAAAACCTATTAGTACAATGATGACCACTTTGTGTCGATGTCTCAAACGGTTTAAAATTTTTTCATGGTTGGTTAAATGGTGTTGGGGTTTATTTCGCTTGCACCTCATGTTTTTAGACGTCACATGTAGGTATATTAAACGCCCATTACGTTACCAATTATCACATACTTCAACGGCGATGGAAAACATCATGAAGAAATTCGAATTCGAGTTGTTCATTAGGTTCTCACCAACAATGGTGCATTAAGTCTACCGATTTGCACTTGGCCAGTGCGACTAACTGTGGCATAATCCTTTTTATTCCGAGAGGATACGGGCAGCCAGTAACAGGGAGTAATGAACCAATGAATACATTATACAAATATACATAAAAATACAAAAAAATATTCTATTCATTTCTGAAAGAAAGATAATACTTACATTTCATAAGAATTTCACATAGCTACATGATTTTCCAACTATGTTCCAAAATACATAATTATTACCATCTTTATAAAAGGCTTATTTTATACTTGCTTTGATCAAAATCAAGATAAGTTTAAAATAATCCGAGTAGGATAGACGATTGTAATAAGGTAATCAATTGACTTATATTTACAACTGTTAATAATTTAACACACTTTTGCTACAACTCATTTTATTCTGCTTTTGCTTTACAATTCTAATCAATGACCGCGCTCGTGTCAGTCTGCCTACTTTTTTATATTACTAATCAAAATCAAATTGACTGCTTCCAAACATCGATGACGAACACGAGAGCGGACACCAGCCTGTATTTCTTGTACAAATAATTGTAATGTTAAATAATAAGCCAGGTAATACAAATAATGATTGCAGGAAATATAAATTACATAAGATTAAAAATAATTATTGCTGACACAACTATTAAAATTTTGTAAAACTCATGGAGTATAACGTATTTACACACGTTAGGTAGAACTATTTAGCTCTAACCACGCCGGGCTTTATTACGCCGGGAAGTAAGGTAGATATGTTATGATGCGTAGCCTCAGTAAAGTAAAGCCTATCACCAAGATGTATCGAAAATACTTACTGGCATCATCGCCGCGCGGCGGCAAGAAGAAGAGGAGGCGCGCCGGTCTTCCGGCGCGAGCCACCCGTAGCCCGTTGGAGATGGTCGTATGGTGGTGGTGAGGGAAATCGTCACCTTCCCTC
>DWON01004114.1:0-16779 GCA_018251015.1 Phocides pigmalion okeechobee | reverse complement strand
GAAATCCTATCTGAGCTCGAACGCAGATACGTTGCTACTCCTCAGGACGCAAGATGATCGCTTCGCTTGAAGTGTGTCCGGCAACCGCACCTCTCCAACCGAAACACAAGTAATTCTTTACGGCGGATCATGAAGGTAACGGTGGTACCTCCCCAGTCGGACTATAGTTCTCCCACATTTATTTGTGAGCTGTCTCACGTGCCCACATTCTTTAAGCTACACTGTGCAATATATGTGTTATCAATGATAGGCTACTTCCCCTCGGTCACCGTTAGCTAAAAGTGCTCAAAGCCGATGAAGTGACTTTATAACGTAATTTTGATATTCATTAAATATATGTAATTACATAGTAATTAAATAAAAAGTTTGAATTTTATAATAATGGATTGATAATAATTAAAATTAAATTTTCATCAGGGTCAACGTTCATACATTAAATGTATGTTTTTTTAAGAAGAGTAACAATCGAATGAACATGCAACCCACCAGATGATTAGTAGTCAGAGCTATTAAACATCCACGTACAACCACAAACACGGCTGACATCCTATCTAAGCTCGAACGTAGATACGTCGCTACTCCTTAGGACTAAGATGATCGCCTCACTTTAAAATGTGGCGGGCAACCGCACCTTTCCAACCGAAACACAAGTAATGCTTTACGGCGGATTATGAGGGCGGCGGTGGTACCTCCCCGGCCGGACTATAGTTATCTCATCATTGGCTAAAACGATCTTAATTTCTACTTTTCTTTTGCTTTAATAATAAAAAATCTGAAATTGTCCTTTTCGAAAATAATAAAAAAACGGAAATCGTTCACAATTATGTTCCTATCCCTAAGGACTAGGTAAAGTCATCAGAACATATCATTGATAGCGTTGTTAAGGTAAAAACAGGCGTGGTGATACCTCGAACTACTAATAAAGAAACATCTAAGATTCCTGTGTCGTGGGTGATATGTGCACAATAAAGACAAATATAAGCACCCAGAACAAAATTTAAATCTTTTATACAGATCTACCTAACCGAAAATCCAACCCAGAACCCTTTGTGTGTCAGACCGGTATAGTCAGATCTGCGATAGAGGGTTATTCAAATTTCTACCTCGCCGGAAATCGAACTCTGAGGGTCGTCAATGCATCTAAAGTAACCGTTTATTCCCTTAAACGTTTTATTTATGCAAGTAATTTATATGTAAGATAAAATACTAAAGTGTACGCAGTTTTAACTTGAGCTTATTAAGTGGCCAACGTATGGTGTACTCGAGCTGAAGAGGAATTATGGTTAATTTCCTACGTAGCTTAAAAGGATTGCCTCTTACAGTAGAAATTTACCGCCCATTACACTTCTCCCACGGGACGATTTGTTTAGCGGAAAATGCACGTGATAATATAAGAAAAGACTCCCACTTAGTTAAATTACCGCTGAAGACTCACACGAGAATTTATCTGCGCGACGGAACAAGAAATTCTTTTAAGAAAATGTTTAGAAAGACAAAAAACTTCAACTATACTGTGTTTTGATAATTGAGTCGCTTCGATTAAATTTTCCAATTTATTACATTTGATTTAGATTTAATAAAAGTTATAGATATATGTGACTTAGATGTTATCAAAGTGGGAAAATAAAGGTGGAGCGACCCCCCCGTGTCCCAGCCGAAAACGAAGCCGACGATCGCCATTACGAGCGCGGCTCCGATCGCCGCGATCAACGCCACGCCGTAGATCGACTCGCCGTGTTCGTTGTTCACGACCGGGGTGTCGTACACGTGAACGAAATCAGGCTTGTCGGTGATCGAGCTCGAGTTAGGGTCCTCAGAACTATAACAAAAGTAACAATTATTAATTATCAAAGCCTTGCGAATGATGAAACACACAAAAGTAATGTAAAGTATTTGCTAACTGAGTAAAAAAGTTCGAATATGTAGAACCTCTATCTCCCTTATAATACGCCGTAAAGCCTATTAATATCCAAAGCTCTGCGAATGATTTGTGCACGCAAAATATTTTAAAAGTAATTTTCTAAATGATAAAAGAGCTCGAATGGGAAGCACTACTTTTTCCCCACATAATCCCCGGTAAAGTGTAGTAAAGTGTTCTTGTGTTTCGGTTGGAAAGATGCGGTTGCTACACTTGTAAATAAGGCGACTGTTTCATTGCCCAAGTGGAAACGTAATTGTGCAAAGTCCTATTTGAGATCTGACATAGATGTCCATGGGCTACAGATATCATTTAACTTCACAAGGCCTGCTGATGTGCAGCAGGTATGCTCGCTTGCTACTTTTCCAAATAATATATAAACTTTAACACTTCGTTACGTCATATAAAACGAGCCGCAGCCCATTTGATGTGGAATGGGTACGAATGCATCTGAGCATCTGTAAATAAATTTAAGTAGAACAAAAGTTCTTGAAATTAATTACAGATTTTTGTTGCTCCTAATGACTAGCGAAAATGCGAATCTGTCCGGATACATTAGCAACCATAAACCAAACATTCAACATACATGACATGTTGTTATACTATACTCAAATAGTTAAAATATAAAAACCGATGTTCCGCTTTCCTAAAAAATCCTTTTGATAAATTACGCATACTTTGTACAAATCTTGGTAACGTTTAAATGACAAATAATAAAGCCTGGGATTGGGCCTACCTCATCGGGCTATTTTTATTTCCCACGTAATCGTTTTATTTACTCGAAGTGAGTAACTATGTAACTTTACAATGTAAATACATTATAATGTAAAAATATTTTGAATTTGGAATTCGATGGAAGGAATGTTTATATAGAGCCTTTAACTGTCACAAATTAAGCGGTCACCCATTTAACTTACGACAACATGAGACGTACCTTAATTTTGTCGATCTTATACAATAGACAGAGAAGGTAAGTAAGTCTACGGAAGCTATTAGAAAACACTAATTAAAATAATATAAAAAAACAAGTACTAGTATGTAAAGAAGAGTGAAGGCAGTAAAAGAATTCTAATACACACGATTAGGTGTCTCGTGAGCTCACTATCTTTCTAAATCTGTACTGTGTAATGTGTAATTATCAGTGACAAAAATAAACAGAGCGTCGAGAGTTTCTTTCCGCAGACTTTTTTCTTCACTTCTATGGTAGCTACTGGGCGTTCAACGTGATGGGCGATGAAATGGTTTTACATCGTAACTTTGAAATTTATTAAGTGTATCCCTCTTATTTTTATATATATACATATTTCGGAATAGGTAATCTCAGTTTTTGTAATTGCTACTTCCGCTGATCAGACGTTTTAACCAATACGGTTAACTTGTACGGGGTACTGACACATTTATTATTATGAGAAAAGGTGGGTTAGCATTGAGTGACGAAGGCACGCATTTTTCGGTCGCGATATTTTCCGGGTGTACTCATCGTGTAGATGATTTCGGAGTCTAAATAACTATTAGTGAGATGTTCAATATTCTCGCGGAGTGGAAGTTACAATTTGTTGGCTGCAGCGACAACCCTGATGCTGCCTTCTGCCCGCTGTGTGCGTGGAGTTGGCAGTCACGCTACGGAACACATATATATAGGTATCCACCTCTTTGACCCCTTAATTCTTACACTCCTTTGCGTTTAGTTTATAAATAATTAACTTAATCTTCTGGGGAACCCCAAAACCCTTGACCTGGACTGACTGACTTGTGGCTTCTTTCAACGTACCAAAGTTGGAGCGCGCAGTTCGTCAGCCATATTTTAGTACGATTAAGTAGTCGTAGTCAGGTATATAATTCGAGCTGATTATGACCCCCGTTTTAGAGATTGTGTCACATATACATATTGGAACCACCAACAGAATTATATGAAATATATCAAATAGCGTGAAAATAGTCAAAGATATCGAAATGCACATGATTCCTCTTGCAAATAGTCATAGCATGCAAATAGTGAATATGTGAATACAATAACAAAGTTAATAAATACTAGTACTAAATACTTATAATGAAATATATGAATTTGAATTTGAAGTTATAAGAAAATAAACTATTAGATTTGAACGATGTTGCCAGAATGTGAATGTATCTGCCTTAAGATTTTGTTGCGAACTGAAAGGTCGCTTTCCAATCTAGCAATAGAGCCTGTGCTTTACTCGAAAACTCTTTGTAGAGTGCTCTCGCAGTGCCTCTACGAACTGAAGTGGTTCTACAGATCGTATTACTTTTTATCGAGGAATCGGATGTCGTACTGATGCATCGGATACAATTTACAGACGGTCTTTTCTATTCAATGTTGTCACACAATATTTTATTCCGGGTTAGTTCCGTTTGGCTTTGAAGCCTTTTATCCGCGGTTCTGGGTACAAAAAATATTCAAAAAAATATTCTCAAGTATCGCGTTTGATCCACTTGGCTTTAGCTCTTGATTGGTACTTCTAAATAGGGTTGGACAAAAAAGTCTAACTATTTTTCATTCATCATCTTTGAAGTTTTAAAGCCAAGCGGATCAAACGGATCAAAGGTTTTTGATCCGTGGTTCCAAGTACAACAAAAATCAAATGATTATTCTCATTTATCATATTTGATCCGCTTGGCTTTGAAGCTTTTGATCCATGGTGCTTAAAATTCAAACAATTGTTTTCAATTATCGCGCTAGTTCCACTTGACTTTGAAACGTTAGTTCGGCTTTGAAACCGATGATTCAAGGTTCCTAGTACAATAAAATTAAATAATGATTTGTAGTTATTGCGCTTGATCCGCTTGGTTTTGAACCATTGATCGGTGATTCCTATTACAAAAAAATAAAGTAACATTCTCAATTATTGCGTTTGATCCACGTGGCTTTAACCCTTGTTAGGTACTTTTAAATAGGGTTGGGTTGGGTTTTAAATTTTGAACCGTGGTTCCAAGTACAAATAAGTCACACAATTGTTGTAAAATCGATCCCGCTGGTGACAAGCGGGCTGGTTCATATCTCGTGCAGAGAATGCAATCGCTATTCAACATGGAAATGCAGCAAGCATTCTTGGAGCCATGAACTCTGAAATGACTTAGTAGACTTTTATTATAACTAGTTTTAACTATGCTACAAACATGAGTTCCAGGTGATATCTTTCATTTTTTTACTTTAGATGTAACTTTAATAATTTTTATTTGAAAATTTAGTAATTGTAAACAATCATAATATTTTTCTTCAATAATTAGTTTATAAAACTAATTACAAAAGCCCAACGGAAACAATCTAAAGGGTATGGTACCAAGTACCCATGCGGTATGGTACCAAGAACGCTATCCGCATTCCCGCGTTGTGTAGCGATCGCAAATCTCGCGCGAGTTGCGAAAAAGTTTTAAGGCCTTTCGTGTTACATTTACATTAATTATTCTTGTTTACAAAGTATTTCATTTAAGTTTAAAACGTTATAAAGTTTGACTATTATCATTAGTTTGATAAAATTAAGTTCTTAACTGTCTTCGCTTGATATTTAGTTTTTCATTTGTTGTAAATATAATAATTTGCGTTATTATTATAATTTTTGTCGTTAGTTTTGCTGTTCTGAAAAATCTATTTGGACCGACGAGTGAATTATGATATTGAATTTAACTACGTAATTTCTCGCCCAATTTATAAAAAAATACTTAACTTGTTACGCACCAAAACCTTCTTCAGGAATCACTGTATGTGTCGTTGAAAACTGTGAGAAAATTCGTCCAGTACTTTTTGAATTTATCACGAACAGACAGACACATGCGACGGGGGACTTTGTTTTATAATATTTAGAGACATTTTGTTTATTATGAAAGAGTAAGAAACAGGTATGCAGTCCACCTGATGTTAAGTCGTCACTGCAGCCCATGGACAACAACGTCAAATCTCAAAAAGAACATGTTGCTTTACGGCGGGTTATGAATGTGGCGGTGGTACCGCCCCGGGCGAGCTGTAACGGCTCTACCACCTTTTCACAGTGACTACTTTAACAATGACTGCGGCGTATATATATGTATTACATCGAGTCAGCGTTGCGAAGGCGGTACTAAACTGAAGCTATTGTCTCTAGACTGGGGATGCCCTGACAATTCATAGAAAAGTTGTATTTATAGCATTTATATAACATTTACGAATACACAGACTTTCGTTCCGGTCGCAGTCCTATCTACGATGTAAATACAGCACATTGAATCGCCCAAAATCCATACAGATTTGTACGTATACTGGTGTTGTACGCCGCAGGGAAAGTGTTAACTGTTTTAACTATTCTAACCGTTTTAACTGTTCTAACCGTTTTAACTGTTCTAACCGTTTTAACTATTCTAATCGTTTTAACTGTTCTAACCGTTTTAACTGTTCTAACCGTTTTAACTGTTCTAACCGTTTTAACTGTTTAAACAAAATACTTATACCTATTCCTAACTATAAGATTATTGTCAATGTAAGTGTACTGGGTAATCACATATCGGAATCAAGCATTTCTTGTAGATTACGAGGACAGGAATACCCGTATCATATTGTGAATTTGCGGGAATAGTGTGAGTTCAAAGGTGAGAACTAGGTATCATTCGACCGGGCCACTGCTGACCTCATAACCCGCCGTAAAGCATTACTTGTGTTTCGGTTGGAGAGCTGTGGTTGTCGGCTACACTTTGAAGCGAGGCATCCATCTTAGTCCTCAGGAGTAGCAACGCATCTACGTTCGAGCTCAGTTAGAATTTCAGTCGTGTTTGTGGTTGTACGTAGATGTCTATGGGCTGCGACTAATTAACTTCAGATGGTTTGCATGCTCGTTTACTACTCTTCTTAAATAAAAATAAATAAATCGATTATACGATAGCAAACATAACAAATACAACCATATTGACAATCTCCTCCTTTTTTTAGTCCGTTACAAATAACGTCGTTATATGACATAACGGTTTAGTTAATAGCACCATTACGGAGAAGGCGAGCCTTATTTACACTAAGTGAGAAGCCTAGCAAGCTGTGACGGAATTTCGATATAAGCTATTTAGCGATCGTCGATTTGAATATCATGCACGAAAGTACTTGCTTTTATTTTTTGGAAAGAATAGCAAACGAGCATGCAAACCATCTGATGTTAAGTAGTCGCAGCCCATACATATCCACGTACAACCACAAACACAACCGAAATCCTATGTGAACTCGAAGTAAAAAAAAAAGTATACGTTGCCACACCTGAGGATTAAGATGGTCGCCTCACTTCAAAGTATAACCGACAACCGCACCTCTCGAACCTAAACTTAAATAATGCTTTACGGTGGATTACGAGGGCGGCAGTGGTACTTCCGCAGTCAAACTATTTTCAGTCACTTTTAAAAATTGAATAAAGAACTGAATAAATTATTTAAAACTATATACATATATATATATATATATATAACATATTTGAAGAAAAAACAGGACACGTAGGTAACTTAATCTGGAATTTATTGGAAGGCCGATTGTTAGGTAATATTATTTATTTTAGAGTCAGCTGGAAATTAAAACATGAACGTAATATTAAATCAACGGTTTACTTAATAGTTTCATTACGGGGAAGCCGAGCCTTATTTACACTAAGTGGGAAGCCTGGCAGGCTGTCACGGAATATCGAAATAAGCGACTTAGTGACCGCCGCCTCAAATATAGGCACAAAAATGGATACTGCCGTTTTCAGAATAAAACTTTTCAACAAACATTCTGAAAATGTTTCTTATTACTTTGAAACAAGCTTTTAACAAACATTAAGTCTTCTTTTCGAAACTTTTCAGTAAACTTTCCTTTTTATTCTAAAACCCATGTTGTGTTTAATTGAAAGAGTAATGAATGGTGGCGAATAGCGGTGGTACCACCACTGTGATAGTTTCTCAGTGTTAAGCTACCTAAATTATATTTATAATTTATTTTTATACTTCTCCCGATGTGTTTATGTGGTATATAATAAAATACTTACATGCAAGCAATAATAACAGTTAACGGAAATATCAGGCCTACACAAATTCTTATATTCAAATTAAAATATTTTATTTCATTGTAAGGTATTTACATACATTTAATGAACATTAAGGGTACAATGTAAAATCACTACATCGTCTTTGAGCGCCTGTTGGCTAACGTTGACCAGGAGAAAAAAGCGGGCGGAAAACTCTCGGCATGCTTTTTAAACCAGTCCTTCGTAAATTAACATTACGCAGTATAATTAAAATATATCCATTTGACAAACACTTGCATAGTGGTAGCACAACAGATCGCATGATGCTAGGAATGACCGGCGTAACTTAACTACTGATTTCAGTAACTTAGTGGGTACTAGAAGTTGTGTGTAAGCTAAGGGTGTATACATTGTGTACGTGTGGTGTTCAGAGACGGGGAGAAGCTACTCTCACGCGGGGAAGAGATGGTATTAGAAAACTAACAAATGGTAGAATTATAATCTGACCGAGAGGTAATATCGTCCTAATCCGTATCCGTCGGTCTTGTGTTTAGGTTGGAGACGTGAACTTGCTACTTATAAGCGAGGCGATTATATCAGGCTTCAGGAGTAGCACCGACCTAAATCTGAGGTGATCTAACGTGGACAGGTAATAGGTAGTAGAATTGTAAGTCGGCCTGGAGGTGACATTGGAGGTAGCACCGTTATAGTAATCCGACATAAAGCAATTGTTGGGTTGGAGAGGTGGGGTGTCGGATGTACAAGTAAGGTGACTCAGGCATCTGTAGTAGCAACGCATCCCCTTTAGTCCCATTTTATGTGAGTAGAAAAAGAAACTCTTGTACAGAAATCTTCTTTTTAATTAGCCTAACGAGGTAGACGAGTTACGAGATGAAAAACAGTCACCATCACCTATGGACACTTGCAACACCTGAAGAATATATGACCGGTTTTAAAGGAGAGCTCTTTTTAAACCTTATTTGAAAAATCCCATCTCATATCGTTCAGGAAAAAGTTCAGGGAAGGAGGAAACTTGTTCCACATCTTGCACCTACGTGGATGAAGTGATCGCCCAAGAACTGGAGGACCGTTACGAATCTAGTTGTAAATGGAATCTAAACCGTCAGCGAGCGGTGTGGTGATGAAAGGTGTGAGGTGAGCTAATGAAACAGTTCATCAAAGCACTTACCATTGATAAGTAGAGCATGGTGAATGACATAGCCTTCGGAAACTTAAGAAATTTAAAATAAACCTAAAAAATTGCTCATAAAATATGTAGTAACATCAGAAGAAATCTATTTCCTTCCGAAAATTTAAGAATTACAATAAAATTAGAAGAATAACTCAAAACGTTACATTTAATGTAGTTCATGCTACGAACGCTACGCAATGCTACGGTTTACTACGACGCTAAGTGTCTACATCAGGGATCGGCAACCTGTGACTTTTTCCGTGTAAAATATTGGCTCTTTAGTTACCATAAGTTATTTTATTGACAAATTCCGTAAAACGTACCTATACGTATAACTATCTGTTTTATATACTGTATTTAAATCAGTAACTGTAGATACATTATTGTATTATTTTATAACTAAAGTCTGTTTTCTGTTAAAACAATTGTAAGTTTTATTATAAATACTAGCCGTGGCCGTGACTTCGTTCGGGTTATTTGAAATAAAAGTAATGTCAGTACCCATAAAAATCTATCTGCCAGTGAAGACCGATATAAAATAATTTAAACATATTTTAGTAGCTCTTTCAAATATGGGAAAATTTGCAAATTACAACTATTGGCTCTTCCGTCTTAAACGTCGCCGACCGCTAGTCTACACTAAAGGCATTAAGGGAACGTCTGTTAATTACTTCGGGCGATTTTGGCAAGACCGTTGATGACGTGTCGTGAGATTTGACTACCCATTAATTTCAGGTGAGATTTTCAAAATGTAATTTTGCATCAATACATTAATTACTCATTATGCCAATTAAGAAACATGTGTTATTTCATTTAACTCAAATTCTCATAATTTGTTCGGTTTCTTGACAGAAATAGATGACAACAAATCTTCCCTCTATTTATTTATTTCTACCGTATTTTATTTATTTATTTTTGTAATTCGCTTTTAGATAAAATATTACATTATTTTGTAAATTTTACATTCTCATGTCAAGTGAATTGTGATGTTCCTAACGAGAGTAAACATTTCACCCTTATATAAATTACGTGATATATGTAGGTATCCATATTTTTTATATTGTAAGAATAGCGAACTCGAAGGCTACGTGATGTCAAATGGTCTCTGCAGCCCATGGGCATCTATGTCTAACCTCAAACAGGTCTAAACTGCCTGATGGCATGCTTTGCTGGTATTGATGACTGGGATAGTCGCAATGTAAGTAGCCGGCTCCTACAGCTCTCCAATGAAAAACAACAATAGTGGGATGTAGCGGCGCTGTTACCTCCCGACCGACTTAATCAACGATCACTAGTATAGAATTATTATTATTTATTTTAATGATTTTAATGTATGATTTTGTTTTAATGTAGACATAGAATTGCGAAGATTTGTGTTTCATTTTTGTTATGTGGTTGATGATATTGGATGATTGATCATGAAAACGAGCTGATATTTGTACGTCAACACTGGCAAAGCACAATGGGTTATATAAATATTATTGGCATGTGTCGTCTTCTAGTACTAAGTTACTGAGATAAGTAATTAAGTTACTTAGTGACATACAAAATACATTTATAATGAGCGTACTAAGAGACTAAGACCCACATTAATAAGCAAGGGTACGCTTAATAAATTAATTAAGCTTAATATAATATAGAATACTATAAATCTAATAAAAGCCTAATCTCAAAAATCTAAAGGGTGTACAAGTCCATGCGGTGTGGTGTCAAGAACGCTGGCCGCATTCCTGCGTTAAATAGCATTCGTAATTTTCAATGCGAGATATGAACCAGCCGTCTTGTCACCAGCAGTGTCGATCAAACGTGAAGCTTATTGTGTGAACATTTGCATTCCTGCGTTGAATAATGATCGCAATTCTCGGCGTGAGATATGAACCTGCCCTCTTATCACCAGTGTGTCCACCACTTAGTGTCGACGTCGATCAAATCGTTTGATCTTTTTAGCACTCAGATCACATCGAGCTAAAAACTCAAAGTAAAACAGAATAAGCACGTAATCACTATTAAGTGGAACATATATGCGTCGCTCAGCATCTTCTGTTGTCAGGGAGAAGAGGCCATTTGATTACCTTCCCGAGGTATTCGTATTAGGTCGTCTGGACTTGCCATTAGTCGCAGCCCATAGACATCCACGTACAACCACAAACGCGACCGAAATCCTTTGTGAGCTCGAACGTAGATGCGTTACTACTTCTGAGCAATAAGATGGTCGCTTCGCTTCAAATTGTAGCCGGTATCCGCACCTGTCCAACCTTATGAGGGCGGCAGTGGTACCTCCCCTTTCAAACTATTGTTCTGTCGACTTGCAAAGAAAAATAACTAATATACAACACAACATTGATTGACTGGTATAGACTTAGAACATAGATTCCTATGCTAATACCAGCTAATTAACAGCCCATACAAGACAATAAGATTACTGCGGAAACCAATCAATCAAGGTGTTGAAGATGCATTAGTATACGAGTCACTTGCAAATGTAGTCAATCGTTTCTCCTTGAACGACACAATACTTCAGAAAAGTGTATCATGAAGCTTCGTGTCTATCAGCTGCGGTTCTTGGAGGTATTTTATGTTGAAAAGGTATAAACAAGCTACCGCTTTGACTGCACCCATAAACTGAAACTTATTTTCCTAGACTAAAAATACGACGATAATTCACTGAAATATTGTATTTTTGTAGCATGTGTTTATCATTAATGAATACGCAGACGTTAGTTAGACGTTTGAAAACGTGATTTATTTTTAATCTTGTGCAGACGCTACTCGTCACTAAACTACCCGTAATACCACTTGTTTTTTATTAAAATTAACCGAAAAGAGTCAAAAACTCACCTCATTACCGAATTTTACATTTTATCCTCGACATTCGTTAAGTTTATGAAAATGCGTTATAATGACATAAATGTTTAATTTAAATTTGAACATGCTAAATTGTTAAAATTACTACTAATACTAATACCAGTAATAACAACTCATTAATATTGCATTTGTGTTGATATTATTAATTAACGTTGTTGTTACTAATACAGTATTATTTTATTAAGGAAAATAATCCTACTTTATTATAAAATTTACTAAAAGCTGAAGCGTGTTTTAGCTGCGCAAAATAAAATTGGAATGTTTTATCAATATTATAATTATCACTATCAATATAATATTATCATCATCATAGTCAATATCATTATCAATATCACTATGAATGTTACTATTATCACGCTCTACGTGGCAGTTGTATCCGCTCGACTACTTAATTAAATGCTAAGGGATTTTGTGTTTTGGGGTGTAAGTTAAACCCATGCTACTAAATTTGATTGTGTAGTGGCTAAGAACATCTGAGCATAATGTAACGGCTTGGAGACGAGTACTAAATTACAGTAATTGAATCCACACACATGCAACATTACATCCATTTTATGTAAGTATCTTAAGGTTACTGTAATATAATACTCATTTTTTATGTGAGAAGAGTAGCAAACGAGCACGCAAACCACCTGATGCTAAGTAGTCGCAGCCCATACACATCCAAGTACAACCACAAACACGACCGAAATTTACAAGTTTATTTAATATCTGGGTTACATTACAAATGCTCCCAACCAATACACGGTTTAGGTGGGATTGCTATGTGTCTACGATTGTTATTTCACCTCGTTTTCATCTCAATTGGACGGTTTATTTTCAACCAGTTCAGGTTGGCTGGTAGTAAGGATACTGGCATACGGTACTCCTTATTAGCCCTGCAATCAATACTTACTTTATACTTAGCTTCATGAATTTTAAAATGATTATGGTGCTTTTATCATAATTAGTTATAAGATTCTCTTCATTGATCATGATCAATGGACGAGTTGACTGTCGATATAGGAACAAATGTCGTCATATAAATATTATTTAAAAATAGTATAAAGTTGTAAAATTAAAAATGGGTCTTGTAACTTAAATAGATAATAATAATTATTATTATCATTGTCAATATATAGTATATACCTAAGATACTACGTAAAATCTTCGTCATATTTTCATTTGCGATTTTTAACCCCCGACTCAAGAGTGTTATAAGTTTGACGTCTGTCTATGTGTCTGCGTCATCGTAACTAATATATATAAAGAAATTCGGTTCGTAATATATATGTATATAATACGAACCGAATTTCGCGTTTTTTATTTAGTGTTTTGTTTTTATCTAGTTTTGGTGTTTTAAATCAACAAACATTATTTATGTTTATTCAAAATGAGACTAGAGACAGTTTTTCTTAGCTACCTTTAGATTATAGAATATCTCTTCTGCTATTTAAAAATTATCGGCTAAGTTCTACTGATAATAAGATGGAAAATTCAATATTCAGTCGATTTATTGATGGTGTAATAACATGGTACCCCAGAACAAATTCTGTATATTAAATTAAATCAGCAGGATACTCAACTTTTCAAAAATTTACAACAGAGTTAAAGTGGTTGACTTCGTTGAAATTATCATCAAATTATTATCATTGATTAGGTTTATTTTTTGGGGATATTTCTTGAGTCGAGGTTTAATATTATCTCAAAATTAACTTGTTATTATTTAGTATTTAAGAAACTAAATTATGTATGTTTTATATGAAGCATTTACATAAACTTATTTTCTAACAACAACCATATTTACAATAAAATACAATATTACGAACATTCGCAATTGACAAAAACTTACTCGTGTAGTAATACATAGGCACATTTACAAAGAAATTATATTATTCTACTCGTACTTAGCTGTTAGAAACTTGTTAGGAAACTTTTAATCTATATACCGAAACGAAAAATGGTATAGCGCTAGTGTTATTAATAACAGAACAAATTAAATATTATTTTACGAATACAATCTTAAAGTATCATTTTCGTATATACTTTATATATGATGTTATATACTTTAAGAATAAAATTTTAATTGAATTTAAATTTGAACATCCATCCTTTATTTATATATTTGATTTGTGTCATTGTAAAATTCAGAAAATGTAGATATGCCAAAATTACTACGCGAGCAAAATGTTTTAATACACACATAAAACATAGCAAGCTCGAAACAATACAAAGACAATCATATGCACAATACAATACAATTAGAACAGATTGCTACTTATACAATAAATTATAGATAATAACGGAATAAACAGGATAAAGGACGGATAAAGGACTACCAAAATCATTTCACGGAGTAAGGAATAATCGATGAATATGGAAAGAATAAACAAGCCAGTGAATCATTAACTTTTTCATTTCTAGAAGTCAGTTAAAATTAAAATAAAGCCTGAAATTGTTCTATATATATGCTTTTACAAGTTTGATAATGACGTAGGTTTCTGTCAATGTCAGAAATATTACTATGGTCTGTGTACAAAATATGACGTAATTTGGAAATTAGGAGGGACGGGAAGGGGGGAGTTTTAAGAAATTATAATTTTACAAAAGATGACGTAATTCTGTTACTAGCGAGAGACGGAAAGTGAGTTTATATATGAAAATTTAATATTTTTACAAATGATGACATAATTCGGCAGTTGGAGAGGGATGGGATGAGAAGGACGTGTGAAAAAAAATACTAAAGATGACGCATTTCCGTCAATAACGACCGACGAGAAAGGAAGACGTTTGAAAAATGAATATTTTTGCAAAAGATGACATAATTCTGCCAATAACGTGGGATGGGAAGTGGGGTTATGATTGAAAATTTAATATTTTTAGAAAAGGGGGAATTTGTGAAAAAAACACAAAACATCAAGCAATTCTACCGATAGGGATGGATAAAAAAGATGACGGTATGCAACTAGTGAGGTACCAAGTTTATATATCTACCACCTGTCAAACCGTTTCCTCGAATTCGGTAGCCATAATATTGATTCTAATTTCTAAATTTATTTTGGACAAACATATTTCAGATACCGTTTTTAAAATTGGTATGAAATTAGCGACAAAATTTACTTAAGCAAAAATCTCGGTCGAGCGCTTATTTAGGATAAATTAAATCGTCGGTGGACCGAAACGCCGACGACGAATTGGTACAAGGTGATTTTTTCGCAAATATAACTCGGCATTAACACTAAACTTCGGTTTTTATTTACATTTTATTTACATCTTAATAAAAACCCAACCTAAACAATCTAAAGCGAGTCCGTGCCCACGCGGTATGGTGGAAAGAACGCTAGTCTCATTCCCGTGTGGAATACCGATGACAATTCTTTACGAGATTTGAACCAGCCTTTCAAATAAATAAAACAGACATACAATTCTAAATAAGTCACTATAAAACCTCATGTAATATGTTTAAATATACATGTCTTTTTTATAATATCTTGGGACAACTCTCAAACGGGTACCTATCCTATTGTCCTGTTTGTTATTTTTATACATTATGTTAACTGTATATTTGCGTGTGTGAAAGAGAGTGTGTGTGTGTGTGCGTGTGTGTGTTTACCAACAATAATTAGTAATGGACCAAACCAAAGGTGCGGTTTAGTGAAAAGCAAGGTATAAATAAAAAAAGTCAAACCTTAATCCCATATTGGATAGACCCTATACAATCGTGTCTAATCAACTCATAAACATACAAACATATTTCTTACATACTTAGATAATGACATACCTAGCTAGATGAAAGTCGGGTATCGACCGGAGAAGTACCACTTTCGCTCATAATCTACTATAAAGCAATTATTTTATTCCTTTTTATTTATGATTTTTATGTATTACGCAATATCAAGTTTTATCATTATCAATATCTTTAATAAATATTTATTAATTTATTTATAGTTCCTATTATCACGATCTTCATCGCGCCTGCAGGAAAGTAAGTACGAAAGTAAGTGTGAACTTCCACGGGTTTCAGCGATACATAACATTTAGTCTTTATCATTATCAATATCGTTATAACATCAATTGGCCTTCATTTGTTTCTTCTCATGTATAAAGGTGGGAGAACTATAGTTAGACCGGGGAGGTATCACGGACGCCCTCATAATCCACCGTAAGGCATTACTTTTGTTTCGCTTGGAGAGGTACAGTTGTCGGCTACATTTTGAAGCGAGACGACCATCCTATTCCTCAGGAGTAGCAACATACCTACGTTCAAACTCAGATACGATTTCAGTCGTGTTCGTGGTTTCACGTGGATGGACTGCGACTACTTAGCTACTCTTCTCATATAAAATAAATAAATAAACCTTTTGCATCCTGAAATCAAATCCGGTGCGTAAATCAACACGCAAACACTATTAGCTAATCCGATTCAAGCAACGTCATACACTCGGACATATCCAATTATACTCACCACACTCGGGAGATGAACGCAATATGCATATCAACCGTCCTCATAACTAATTAGATTCCGCGCAAGTTTGTCTCGCAAGTTTGCGCAAGTTTGTACAAGTTTACTAGCTGTCGCACTGGTATATTAAATTTGCACGCGAGTTAGTGTCTGTCCCACTGTGTATAGAATTATCAAGCTGAGACATAAATGGAATAGTGATATGACTGCATTTACATCTTCGTGGAATGCATACGATTTAATCTGGCTACTGTCCGCAATGTTGACGTGGTTTTTCTTTTTTATATATATGGGAAGAGTAGCGAACGAGCATGTATGCCACCTAATGTTAAGTGGTCACTGCAGCCCATGGACAACCACGTCCAATCTCAAATAGAACAGAAGTTCTATTTAA
>DWON01004113.1:0-16779 GCA_018251015.1 Phocides pigmalion okeechobee | reverse complement strand
CTCGCCCGGGGCGGCACCACCGTCACCCTCATAACCCGTCGTAAAGCAACATGTTCTTCATGTATTGTGTTTCGGTTGGGGAGTTGTGGTTGCCGGATACACATTATTTTAGGCGAACATCTTAGTCCTCAAGAATAGGAACGCATCCGCATCCATCCTTAAATATAACTTCTGTTCTATTTGAGATTGGACGTGGTTGTCCTTGAACTTCAGTCACTATTTAACATCAGGTGGCCTGCATGCCCGTTTCCTACTCTTTAATAATAAAAAAGTCTATGTTTCCGTAGAATTCCCGACTTGCCAAATAACACTTAAGTTATTATATTATATAACTTATTAATCAAACGCTGTGTAAAAAGGCATATTATAAATTATTAATTACTTGCATGATGAAAACAAATGGTGTAAAACGGCTCC
Source organism: Phocides pigmalion okeechobee (assembly GCA_018251015.1). Lineage (NCBI taxonomy): Eukaryota > Metazoa > Arthropoda > Insecta > Lepidoptera > Hesperiidae > Phocides > Phocides pigmalion. The sequence goes on along the minus strand of DWON01004113.1, from coordinate 16,362 downwards.
AGCTCCACTTGTTCCATTAATTTAATCTATTATTTGTGAATGATATTTTCAAAGATAGAAAAGATGTGTGTTGGAGTTTCTTTCACTACTTCTTTTCCAATACGAAACACCTCGTCAATCCGTAGTAGTTGATGTTCAAAAAGAGTTACGTAAAAGACCTACTTTGAATAAAAATATATTAATTTTGAACAAACTTCTATTATTTCCTCTGTTTTTTGAAGATCTTTAAACAATTTGAAATAAAATAAGAGTCTTAAAATGGGTAATAGATGCCTTGCTACTTATAAGGACTTTGGTCGTGTTCCCTTTCAAATGTCACATAGAACCTCCGACTAAGTATAACAAGTAACCAGACCATCACCGAAATCGACTGCTTAATGTATCACATAAGCGCAAAATTTTGCTTTCAATGGTAACCCATCCAACTCCCGACTGCGCCATTGTTTAACTTGTTGATCACTTTGTTACGAGGCTATGCGCCCTTCGCATACAACTATTCTACAGTAATTGCTCAATTAACTGAACCAGCAGTACGGAATTAGCATAAAATCGAAAGGTATGGGTATTCATCCATGACGTGCCGGCCATTTTGGATCTAACACAGTTTCTTGTTATTTTAACACTTTGACTGCGGCGTTAGATTGGATCAGCGTAGCGGGAGGCGGCACTAAACTCGAGCTTATTTCTCTATAATGAAGTTACTCCGACAATTCACTGAAATATTGTATTTTTAGCATCTATGTATCATCTACGAAAACACACATGTAATGATCGCCCCCAGTACTGTAGCGTCGACTTAAACAGCAGTTTTGTTCACCGGTAATCGATACAGATTTGTACATACAACACAGGTATGTACAGGTCGCAAGCGCGTTGCGCCGCGCACACAATCAATTTTATTTCATTGTAAGGTATTTATATACACTTAATGAATATAACATGGGTACAATGTAAAATCAGTACATAGGCTTTGAGCGCCTGTTGCTTAATGTTGACCGGGAGAAAAAAACTGGCGGAAAAATCTCTCGGCACTCTTTTTAAATCAGTCCTTGATAAATAAACCTTACATAGTATAACTTTAGAAAGATGGTGAACAAATAAGTAAGTTATAGATTGTCTTTATTCGTCCGATTGGCCAAATGTAAGTCAAATTACTTCTTTATCAATAGAATCACGCGTGTGTAGTTTATTATTAATTTACAATACAGCTAGATAACATTTTTGTTCCCTTAGAGACAAAGCAAAGGTCAAACAGGCAGAGACTGAAGGCCGATCTGAATTAACTTTCACTAAGCAACTTCCTCAAGTTTTTGCATTTCGAATTAATTAGTCAGTTAGTCTTATTACACCTCGATAGTACTAGACAAACCACAAACAAATATTAGGTATTTGTAGAATGTCATTCTTTTGCGTCATTTGTATCGACCTCCCAATTTAGTGTAATGATGGATAGACGACCAAACTTCCGTGGCATAATTTATCAAAATCCGAAGTAAATCAATTCTTCTGTTTCTGTTGGAGAGATGTTTCGTACAGTTCGTTTAAAGGTGGGAGGACTATAGTTCGACCGGGGGAGGTACCACTGCCGCCCTCATAATCCGCCGTCAAGCATTACTTGTGGTGCGGTTGCCGGCTACACTTGAAGCAAGGGGCCATCTTAGTCCTCAGGAGGGGCAACGTATCTACATTCGACTTCAAATAGGATTTCGGTCGTGTTTGTGGTTGTACGTGAATGTCTATGGGCTGCGACTACTTAAAATCAGGTAGTTTGCATGTTCGTTTGCTACTCTTCCCAAAAAAAAAAATGTAGAGACCATTTTACATGCTGATATGCATGTCCGTATGCAACTCTAAATTTGTTATTATTAATTATAATTATAAATGTTAAACCATAAATTAAATTGAACGGACAATAAATATATAACCTTGTGTTGTCTTGCTCGACAATAAACGAGCATGCGTCGACGTATCGTGGCATATGCACATAAAATATATGCACGTTTAATTGGAGTATTAGTTTCAAGATCCGCATGTCACGTTCACTACCAACTTCCGTTCAACAGATTTATCTTTATTTCTTCGTATTAAGCAGTTTATACGCATGATATTAATCCGTTATTGTCTCATTTTAGGCGGGAGAACTATAGTTCGAACGGGAAGTACCACCGTCACCCTTGTAATCAGTGGATTACAGGATTTACAGTGGTAAAGCATTACTTGTATTCCGGTTGGATATGTGTGTTTGCCGGCTACACTTTGAAGCGAGACGACCATATTAGTCCTCAGGAGTAGCCATATCTACATTCAAACTCAAATAGGATTTATCTCGTGTTTGTACGTGGATGTCTATGGGTTGCGACTACTTAACATCAGGTGGTCATCTGATGCCAAGCGACTGCTGCAGCCCTTTGCTAGTCAGGTACTAAATCAAACAGAAATGAAGTGCCATTTAATCTTTTATAAAGATGACTCGTTATTCCTGAGGCAACCGCACCTCAGAGAAGGCGATAAAAGCAAAAGAGGAGTCGGGAAGAGTGAGACAGCGTTCCAGAGTAACTGTTGTCTCCGATGCTCACCGCGTTGGACGTTCCCGTCTCCGGAGGTCCCGTAATAATCACCACCACCCGAGACTGGCCTACGGACGGCGGACTATGGGCAATCTGTCGTCCTTTCAATGACAGGCCCAAGACGGCGCTGCGTAATGTTCCACAAGTGCCACTCTTGGAGATGACATCCGTGGGGTCCGTCAGGGCTCAATGATGAACCGACGGCTGCTGGAGTCGCGGTAGTTGTCCATTCGGTGTCCCGCGGCCTCCGGTACTTAATGGCTCAGCAGGAACATGGGTGTGGTGTAGTCAGTAAATGACTAACATACCCCTTCGTCGTAGCCCTGGGCTTAGGGGATCATTTGATGATTTGCACATCCAGAAAAAAAAGGCAACCTCTCCAACCGCAACAAAAGAGTTGCTTTTCAAGGATTGTGAGGTGGTGGTGGTACTTCGCGGTGGAACTATCTTTCTATCACTATCTATCACTACTACTGCGTGCCGTAGTATTACCCGCGTTTAAAAACCTGCCGCACCTCACCCCTACGTCCTTACGAATAATCCCTACGTTTATGTCTATGTCTACTACGTCAAAGCCGATAGTAACCCCTGAGTATGAGTAGTATATTAGGTGTAGGACTTCCCCCATATTATTAGAAGATATAAAACACTCTATGCCATACAAAGTTTGTAAACATCCTAAAATAGAACAGATATCGTGGTACCTAACTGGTCAAGTATAATTGATCAAGCATTTAAACATCGTTACCAATATATTATGTATTAAATCAACCATGACCCTACCGTCACGGGAACTACAAATGATTGATGTAATGTGCAAGAACTTAGGTATATAGATAAACTAACTTTTGCTACGATTTCGCTCGAAGTCGATACTACGAGTACAATACATCAACATATCAAACAGCTCTATTTTTACCCTATGCGTATATTTTAAGCAAATCTATTAAATGTCTTATAGGAGATTAGAATCATGGGGTGGGATTTTAAAAATTCCCTAATCGTTAATCGTGTAATCGTTAAATGTGCACAAGCGATTATTCCGTAACTATTACAGATATCAAAAAACTTTAAACTGGTATCGAAAGTACTTTACCTAATGAGTAAAATGACAATAATAACTTTTTAAAAATAAAACGAGAAATATCCAAAAAAAAATACATTAAACACTTCCGCACACTTAACAATTACACCCGGTATAGAGAGACAATCCGCAACATTTCATGCCATAAAAATGTTTAGTATCAGCTGTCACTCTGGATGTGTCAGACCCTCTCTCTTTATATACATACATAGTCTCTATGTATCAACACATTATAATACTATTTAGATAAGGACAAAGTGTATAAAAAATAAAATCGTCAATTTTCGATATCTCTCCAAGTTGTTGCGTGACGCGCACACGACAGACATGTATCATTTTGTTTATATAGATAAAGATATCCAGTTTTTATTAATTAGCAGCAATAAAAAAACAATATCTATCGAACAATATAGTGATATTAAAAAAAGACTAAGTGTAAGTGAATTCACACTAAAAAAAAACAATTTATCTCCAATAGTTCTTCGTTATACACGCAATGGTTAACTATTACTTTTTATATAGATAGTAGGGATAAGGTGTTTCCGCTAAACAATAATCGTGATCAAAATGCACTTGTTAGCGTGTACATACTCAACGTACTACAGTATAACGTGTGTCAGATTACGAGTACAATATTTATGGCAGATATAGATCATGTTGTGTCTGACAAAATGTACGACTTGAGGCTTTATCGAGCTGTCTTGCTAAGGCTAAGGTTAAGGTATTAGATGACGTAATTTATATGTTAGTAATAAATATCTATATATATAAAAGAGTGTTTATATATTTAGTTACACTTTAAACGTTAAAATAAGGATTGTTAAGGGTGAACTTAATTCCTAACTCATTCTTCATTAGTCAACCCTTGGTGATGGCGAAAATAAGTGATATGTACTATTCAATGCCCAAGAAACTATTAAGTATTATGATCGATTGACCCAGACCAGCTGAAACCGTTGAACCTAGAAACATGAAATTTTGCCGATGAGGGCTTTAGGCACCTTGAGTGGACGCTACGAAACGATTTCGGAAATTCTACACTTATAAGTGAAAAATGAGTTTGCATGACAGAAGGTAAAATTGAAGATGAAAATTTGTATGAAGATAAAAATAGGGTTGTATGATTTATTAGATAATTTCATAATAACGACGTCCGGCGGACAAACCCGCCTACAAGGCTAGTAGTTCGTCTATGTTCGTTGATGACAATTTGAGGCAAAATGTACACACATTATGCCTCAAATTGCCATCGTAACATGGGTTACAGTAATCGTACTGTCCCACTGCTTGATACGAAGCTCCTCTGACATTGAGAAGGGTTAGGCCATAGTCCATCACGACAGCCAAGTGCTGATTGATAAACATAACACGAGTCAAAGAATTTTACGGATAGCTTTCAAGCAGGTGCTTGTTTAGACAATACCCTGCTGGTCTTATCAGTACCCTTGATTATTTTATCTTGATATAAATCTGTAATCTTTTTTCAATTGGTTTTCATGCAGCTGGTTTCCTCACAATATTTTCATTCGCTGTTAAAACAAGTGATATTATTTTTTTCAAATTCAAATTTGCACGTATTTTCTAAAAATCAGAGATGTGTACAAGAGGCATCTGATGAATGAACCCCGAGACTCAATGTCAAAGGCCGAAATCTTACTTATAATTACAATACCTTTAATACGTATATAAATAATATTGGATGTGGTATCTCAACTTGTACCCTCGCTCACTACGCCTACTCGCCGCTCTCTATTCGTTTGAGATGGAACTAACCCCTTAACATTAGCCTAAGGCAGGGGTCGGCAACCTGCGGCTCATGAGCCGCATGCGGCTTTTTGAATGAAAAGTACTTGCTCTCCAGTTCCATATACTAAATATTTTAATGTCAAAACCCTTAAAATTTACTCAAATATATAACTATCTATTTTATATTCTGTATGTATATCAACTGTTTTAGTTGTCAGTGAAAGTCATGTTGAAATCGGAACGTAAAGACAAACACAACATTATTTAACTATATGTATTTTTAGTGGCTCTTTAAAATATGTGAAAATTTTCAAATTGAAACACTTGGCTCTTCCGTCTTAAAGGTTGCCGATCCCTGGCCTAAGGCCATATCCGAGTCGTGATCCCCGTATCTGTAGGAAACGGAAGTATTAGCAACATTGAGCCTAACACCTACGAGGGTGATTTTTTATCTGTTTATCTATGACAATGCGTGCTAATCTTTTATCGTATTATCTGTAACACTTTTAAGGGCCTGTTTCACTTCCTGACATTTATGACGCTTATGTTTTATACAGATAAAAAATAATAAACAATGTTTAAATGTAGTTTTTGCGTAATGGACAATGTACGACCGATACGTATAAATAATGTTTGTTTTATTTTTCCTAGTTTTTGCTCGCGGATTTGTTTATACGGAAGTAGATATTATTATTTGTAATTGTAATATCTGCTACTGTACGAACGATGTAACGTATTTTACATTACGATGTAATGTAATTTGCTACTCTATATTCCATATGTAGTTTTGAGGCAAATTTATAAGGAATAAAAAATCATAAAAATTTTGGTCTAAAAATAGACCAAAATTTGAATGACTTTTTATTTCATATAAACTTTCATCCCCTATTTTATCCAATATTATGATATTTCACAACTTTTCACCTCTATTTTGCTCCCTTAGGGGTGTAATGTACAAAATTTAAAGGAAAATGGTGCTGTTTAAGCTGTGTAAACAACCTATCTGCAAATAAATGTGGTTTTGGGCGTGCATGATCTCTTGGCCTGTCAGTTTAACTTCTCATATATATAATTGTGAATTTAATTAACGATGTAGAATTTATATTATTTCTCGTTTATACGACTTCCGTATCGAAGTTAACTAGACTCTATTCCTACCTTTTTGTCTTGGGGGAAAACCTTTCAAATTTACCCGGTAGCGTAGGATTTAAGTGGGGACATGTGCGATTTTCGACAACCAGAAACCTATTGGTGGAATTCTTCTGTGCCTGTATAGCGTACCAAGATCTCGAGACACGCTAATCGTGTTTTCTAGTATTACACCAAATGATTCTATTCCTACTGAACCCTAACCCTGCCACTTAAACTGCTTTTATGTTTTTTTTAATATCAAATCGACGTGCAGACTATCCAAAGTTTAATGGTATCTGCAGCCCACGGTAACCTCTAATAAGAGTAAAGTCTTGTCTGACGTTACATTGTTGCTATTTGTTTTAAATTTATTTATCTTCCATAAACAGTTCAAAGAAACAATAAATTTAACAATTTAACAATGGAATTATGTACTTATTTTTTATTGAGATATCTTCCAGCAGAATCACGAATGGAGACTTAATTTCATAGAGCAAATTTAGTGCTCACCATACTGCAATAACATTTTTTTATTATCTTATAGGATTTTGTTTCAAACATGTTTGTTACATATAAAAATTATATGCTAAAATAGAGCTTCTGAACTAAGCTTTATTATTAGCCGACAAATAGTATTCTATATGAAAGTAGTTACAGACTTTTAAAGGCAGTACATTTAAAATCAGGTTAGGTACACCCGGCAACCGTAGTCCTTCAACTGAAACACAAAAAAAATCTTAGTAGATTTATGTGGGCGACAATGATTCTCTCGACTAGAAATATTACCTAGAAAAATTGGCTAATGTTACTTTGAATACTAAAGTCAACTGGTTTTATAATAATAATCTGTTGCCACACTTGAGCGTGGCTTCACGCACCGACGAGCGATGTCTTCCAGTGACTGGCTTCACATCGCAGCCCATAGACCCACTTGTGGTAAATGAGGGCGAAATATCCCTTTAATGTTTTTATGAAACAAAAGTAGTAAACGAGCGTTCAGGCCGCGTGATGTTAAGTAGTTATCGAAGGGTATGGACATACAAGTAAACTTCGAATAGAAATGAAGTCCAATTATTATTATAAAGATGGGAGAACTATCGACCGGGGAGGTACCACCCCTCACAATCCATCGTAAAGCGTAACTTTTGTTTTGCTTAGAGTCGGAGAGGTGCGGTTGCCGGTTACAATTTGAAGCGAGGCGACCGTCTTAGTCCTCAGGAGTAACAACGTATCTACGTTTGGGCTCAGACAGGATTTCAGTCGTGTTTGTGGTTGTACGTGGATATCTATTGGCTGTGACTAGTTAACATCAGGTGTTTTACATCCTCGTTTGCTACTCTCACATAAAAAATCTAAGCTCGCACGTAGTCGCGTCGCTTCTACTGAGGACTGAGGTGTTCCCTCTTTCAATGTTCCTTGTGTTACGTATAATAATCATAATAATAATAATAAATAATAATAATCATAATCGGTGTAACATTGTTTGTCTGTAAACATTGTTAATTTATTTAAGTTAAAACAAGCTCGTCGATCTCATCCGAGTGAGATTAATTTGTTATGAGCGATCATTAATATTCAGGACAAATATTTACGCTTCACTTGTTCACAACAGCCCTTCAGAGCTCCTGGGTACACAAAAGGTTCTTTCAATTAATTTAGTACCTAAGCTAACGCTTCGTTGGTTATTACGTATTTCCTAACCCTTAATCGTATACATAACCAATCCTTAAATATAATAAGCATCATTATCTGCGTCCCTGTGTCTTCGCTTACTTTTTTAAAACACGCAATGAATTTTAATACGATTTTAATAATTTCGGTTATTTATAGATTACTAGCGACTCGACCCAGCTTTGCTAGGGTTATAGAGAGATAGAGTTTATATTAACTTACATTATTTTTCTATCATATATGCATCCAATCATTACCTAGTTGCGAAAACTAACAATTAGAAACATTTATTACGAACGACTGAATTACTATATTGAATTTAACTATTTCATTTCTCGCCCAATTTACAAAAAAAAACTATTTATGCACCAAAACCTTCCTCATGAATGATTCTACCTGTTGTTGAAAACTGTGAAGAAATCGGTCGAGTACTTTTTGATTTATCACACACAGACAGACAGACAGACAGACAGACGTGACTGGGGACTTTGTTTTATAATAATTATAGATATACAAAATGATTGAGGTACGAAGATGTAACCCGAATGATATCCTTTTATACAAAATGAGAATAAAAATTCTAATATTTTATTTCATTATAAAGTTTTTACATACACTTAATGAATGTCATAGGTACGATAGTTAATAATAAAAATTGATAATAATATAATACAAAATCAGTACATCGGCTTTGGGCACTCAGTTGGCTAAGGTTAACCGGGAGAAAAAAACCGGCAGAAAAACTTTCATAAAAAAATAAAATAAATTTTAGATACATTTCATTTATTTACACTTTCGCTTTTTTATCTGTTGTTTCGCTAATAGAAAAGTAGCCGCCATGCTGTCCCTTTAGCGCGGGACCAGAATAGCGCTACGGTATCTCCTGCTTCGTAAGTAATCGTAAGAGGCGACTAAAAGGAGGACGCTTGCCGAGATTTGGCACCTGGCCCTTTCGTTGAAAAGGGTTCAGGTGCCTCGAACCAGTCGCTGACTCCAAGGAGAAGAAGAGCGAAGGCCGCAGCGTCAGACCGGTCACCGCCCCCGCTTATTCGGGGAGGAAAGGTGAAGGTCAATCATCATCATCGATCCGTTAACCTTCCCGAAGCTCATCCTTAACGCTGCCCAGCAACAACCGTACGGACGCCTAACCCGCGATGTGAAGCGAACCCAGTGGGACTGCACGCTAACGCGTCGCTTGGACCCGCGGGCTGTACTGTACTGTACCACTCGCCGGCGTCGGGCAGAACCAGCTGGCGGACGACGGACACAGCGGGAGTTGAGCATGTCGGAGGGATTGTCCCAACCTCCCCACTTAACAGTGGGCGAGGGCTACTATAGTTAAATCGGGGTGCAACCCCGAGTTCACGCCCGGGCAAAGAGGGTATAACTCGAGGCCCGTATTCCACCGCCCATGATGGTACGTAATAAAGTCGTGTAAACAAAGGAATGTCAATCTCGGAATATTAAGAAATTGCAAAGATACATACCCTTTCTATGAAACCAACGTAATAAAGAACTGTTATATAAATAAAATCAACATTATCATGATGTATATTTTTGCCAACGCATACATATAATACAACTAGCTGTGCCCGCGGATTCCTCCGCGTTTATTTTATACATTTTCACAATATAAAACAACCTACGCATACATTCATCCAGTCATTTATTAATTTCTCGTCCAATTTACAAAAAAAACTTGACTTATTCTGCATCAACACCTTTCTCAAGATTCACCGTACTTGTCGTAGAAAACTGTGAGAAAATCCGTCCAGTATTTTTTGAGTGTATCACGAACAGACAGACGCGAGGCACTTTGTTTTATAATATTTATAGATTCGATTCGCGCGTTCATGTTACCACGTATGTGCAAGATGTGGACCGAGAACTCATATTCCCTAAACACTATAACATGGGCTCTTCAAATAAATTGCCAAGAGAGCTCTCCTTTTTGTTCTGGATGAGGAAATTATCAAATGGTCCGCCCAGAGGTACGACTAAGGAGTATGTCAGACTTTTACTGACTAAAATCACACCCATTTTCCTCCTGAGCCTCTAGGTGCCGGAGACCACGGGACCCCGAATAGACAACTACAGCAACCCCAGCTAACGACGGTCGCCATTGCGCTCTGGCGGGCCCACCCATGTCATCTCCAAGAGAGGCGCTTGTGGAACATTAAAAAGAGCTCTCCTTCAAAACCGCAAATGGTTCCGCGATTTTTCTGGTGTTGCAAATGTCTGTAGGCGATGTGAACTAATTGGTATAACAAATATTGTATTGCTACGAGTTTAGAATTTTTTATATTTTGAAATATAATACTTTGACAATAATTGATTGGGAGACAATACATCTATTATATTTTCGTTGTATTTTATAAAGTATCAATCAAACAATACCAGATGAATGCAAGTTAGAACGGTAACATTTGGCGTTAGAAGATTTTTTGTTTTTTTTATTTGGTCCACTAAGTTGTCAGTTACAAGGCGTTAAAAATGGAAGTCTATAAAGAAAAAATAGCGTTAGAAGAAGTTTGTAAAAATCGATTACCAATGTAATGCAAAGGGAAATGCATTGTAAGACTTTCAAATGACAAGGCTTTGTAGAATATAAAGGTCACAAAAATTGGTAATCAGGAACGTGTTAAACAAAATCATAAAATTGACGTAAAAATAACGTATTTTGTATTCCCCGACTTCATTTTGCTTTGCTGCCTAACTTATTACGGGTATTAGCAATATGCAGTTAACAGTTATGCTATTATAAATGTGCAGGCATTTTCAAGCAACGTAATACAAATTTTCAAACGACTAACATGACATAGCCGTAACCATACGGTCTGGCAACTGGACTGTAAAAATACGGGATATCGTTCTCCACGACTTTATATTGTTTTGTATATTTATATATTAGCAATATGCAGACATTTTTTATGTGAGAATAATAGCAAACGAGCATGCAAACCACCTAATATTGAGTAGTTGCAGCCCATAGACATCTACATACAACCACAAACACGACTAAAAGCCTATCTGAGCTCGAATGTAGATCCGTTGCTACTCCTGAGGACTAAGATAGTCGCTTCGCTTCAAAGTGTAGCCGGCAACCGCACCTTTCCAACTGAAACACAAGTAATGCACATGTAAAAAAACCTAACCTCATCTCGCGTTTGACTGAAAATTTTCACATTTCAGCGGTCTCGGTTCACTTCTTGCATCGACCCACGTGATAATTAGCGGTTTTTTATAATTTTTATCAAAAATATTTTTTCTATACATTTCCTAAGTCCCTCTGATCTGTAACAAACTTGTTAGTTTCAGTATTAATCGTTTTATTTCTTTATATTTTCAATAAATAAGTTAATAAACAGTGCATATACATATAATAAATACATAAACATATACAAATAATATTACGTAAATAGAGAAAATTACTTACGATTGTTCGTAATCCATAGCCATCTCATACCAAAGATCGCATTTCGGCGGTCTATAGTATTTTGGTGGATCTTCGGAGACGTTCGCCATCCTGCAAATACTATATTTTGATCATCTTTGCACACGTAAATAACATAAATAAAACAAGTTTTTCAAAATCTATATTTTCGATAATCGTTCGCTTGAGTGATTCTTTATTATGATTATAAGGGCGTCGGTTGTACCGCCCCGGCCTAATTATAGTTCTCCCACCTTTAAACAATTTGCATTTTCTAGCAAAGTAATACTGAATTCCAGACGACCAGCATGACATAGCCGTAATCATATTAATCTGGCAACTGGACTGTAAATGTACCAGATTTCGTTGGCCCCGACTTCAGATTGTTTTGCATATTTATATATTAGCAATATGTACATAACCGTTACTGGTTTCAAAATGTGCAGGCATTGTCAAGTAGCATTGCTACTCTTGAAGGTTGAAATGATTGCGTCGCTTCTGAATGTAGCTGGTAACTGCACCTGTCTAACTGAAACACAAGAGTTGTTACGACGTATTATGAGGGCGGCGCTGGTTCCTGCCCGTCGAACTATAGTTCTTTCATCAATCAAAACATATTCATCTAGAAAACGTTAAAGGTTGTCTACACAACTATGAACGTTATGTATTTAACTATGTTAAATATTTACGAACTCCTCTGAAGTTAGACGTCAAAATCAAAGTAACAATAACTAATCGGAATGAATCATTAATTAATTGATTAGTTCATTTATTAGCGACAATGACTATGAATAATGAAACAACGCCTGCTATATATATGTCAGCAAATTGTCTGTATTGCACATTTGATAAAGAAACTTAATATTACTACGCTAGTTTCCCAATAAAATGATCACATATTATTTTACTTTATATAGAATACCTTAAAAGTAATTATAATCGATGCCTAGCCTAAACAATCTAAAGGGAGCTTGCGCCCGTGCGACATGGTGCCAAGAACGCTAGCCGCATTTCAGCACTGAATAGCGATCACAATTTTCTGCGCGAGATGTGAACCAGCTCTCTCGCCTCCAGCAGAGTTGATGAAACATGGGACTAATAGTTGTAAAATAATTTTGGCACTCGGACCCCTCTGACCAAAAGGTTTCAGAGCCAAGCGGAACAAACACATAAATTAGACTTTAGATTTATGTCGACAATAAATTCATTGGACACAATCGCATCATACAGGAGCCAGAAACAAGAAATATGCAACGTAAAATTGTACTCGAAATGTGGCGCTGGTGATTTGAACAGCGTTAGAGATCAATATATCTTGGAAAAACTTAAAATTAAAGACAAATTACCGTCGACAGTTCGAATAAAAATACCCAAATATTTCGGACCGGGTCAGGTCCAGAGAGCAATCGGTCATGCAGCCGATACGAACGCGTTAAACCGAATTAATATAAGAAACGACAGAAACCTGGAGTCCAATGTTCACGTAACGTTGAAGACAGCATGGAGACGCATGTGGGTTACATCGTCCAAAACAGATCATAAGACTACGACCGCTCTGTCAAGAGAGAAGGTCTTAGAAGGCCGCTACACTTTGAAGCGAAACGACCATCTTAGTCCTCAGGAGTAGCAACGCATCTACTTTCCAGCTCAGATAGGATTTTAGTCGTGTTTGTGGTAGTATGCGGAAGTCTATGGGCTGCGACTACTTAACACCCGATGATTTACATGCTCGTTTGCTACTCTTCTCACATAAAAAATCTTAGAAGAGAGATGCAAAGCGAGAACAAAGACGCAGAGCCAGAGTTTTTAAGTACAGGTGAAGCCACGGGGGACGCCTAGTATAAAATTATGATTACTAAGCATATAATTTACATACTAGTAGGTATGTATATTATCAGCTATCCGATATATTATTCATTATAGTTTAAAAACAACCGTTTATCTTGTCTCATTTTTCATAATTATAGTTATATCTGGTTGGAATATAATTCTTACGTAATTGACGAAGGTTAAGTAGATATCACAATTTTTCACATATTCGTATTGTTTTTCTATACGGGAATACGACCAGCAGTCTTGGCACCATGCATGGGCACGGACTCCCTTTTAGTTTAAGGTATTCCAAGTTATATTTAGATTTGTAATAAACTCTACCTTATTATTTGATAAATTTGTTTGGTAGTTTTAACCGATGGTATAATGAAAGAGTAAGAAACGGGCATGCAGGCCACCTTATGTTAAGACAACCATGTCCAATCTCAAACAGAACAGTAGCTCTATTTAAGGATGGACGTGGATGCGTTCCTACTCTTGAGGATTAAGATGGTCGCCTCCAATAACGTGTATCCGGCAACCACACTTCCCCAAACGGAACACAATACGTGTTATATTATACTAGACCAAAGTATACATGACGAATACATTCGCAATGTGACGAAAATAATTCTATTACTCCTAACAGTTATGTAGAAAGTGTAAATAACGAGCTAACACTCCTATTTTAATGAGTGTTTAAAAATTTTAAATGTCGCTAACGTCGAACATCATGATATATTATCTATTTTCCATGTCACAATTGCTAATTTATTAGCCCATAGATACCCCTGGGAGAGTCAGTTGTCTATATTACAGGCTAACTAGTTTAGACAGCTGAAGATTATAATGTACTTATCAGATATAATAAAATTATATGCCATGGTTGTCGTGTGAATAAATAAATATTATTATTATAAATTATTGTTATGTGTTCACTGGATAGTTTCAGGTGCCTTGCAATTCTACTACGGGTGAGCCGACCAGCTTCAATGGTGAAAGAGTTGGAACAGAAATAAGTAAGATAAAGTAAGATCGCTAAACCAGACTTTGAATAACAAAACTGTCTTTAATGTATTTTTCGCAAAAACTGAAACTTGCGTTTGAAAAATTCGGGTATAAACTATTCAAGAAAATAATTTAAAGTATGGAAAGTATTCTAATGTTCCTTCGTAAGAGAATTAGAAGCTAGATGAACTCATAATGGTAGGAGATATGATCTTATGGCGACAGAAGATGAAACGAATACAATTGTTTACCAGACGATTGTGACGAGCTTATCAAAAAGATTCTCACATCATAGTTATAGTACTGAAATAGAATTATAATTATATTTATATTATAATTAGGATTATTTAAAATAATGTGGAGATTCTTACAAATACATAAATAAAAACATAAGTTTTTATTATTTTTTCAAATTAAGTAATTATTAAATTGTATTAAATTATATTTTGGTATCCAAAATTTATAAATTATAAAGACATTTTAGATAGTTTTTTAATGTTAGAAATCTAAGACACGATACTCCAAGGTATCTGTTGAAGACTCATTGGGACCTATGAAAGATCACATTCAACCTCTTACAGGACTGATTCTAACTAGTCTATCCATACTAATCCCTACTATATTATAAATGTGAATGTTAGTTTGTTTGTTACGCTTTCACGCCAAAACTACTCAACCGATTATCATGAAACTTTGTACACATGTTCTTAGAGGTTTTATATTTCTTCAAAAATTGTTATCAGCGCTGCTATCATTTGCATTTTTGCGAATCTCATACCTGTAAATCACAATAAGAGGTTAAATTTCACAATATCAAATACAATGCAAGAACTTACTTTCTTGATATCAAATAAGATTATTTTTGGTTGCCGGCTACACTTTGAAGTGAGGCGACCATCTTAGTCCTCGGGAGTAGCAGCGTATTACGTTCGAGCTCAGATAAGATTTCAATCGTGTTTGTGGTTATACGTGGATTTGATGCTTTGGATGTTTCAGGTGGTTTGGATGCTTCTTTGCTACTCTTCTCACTGAAAAAAACATATTTTCAGAATGAACTTATAGACTGATGATGCAAGAAAATATTTTTAAAAGTAAAACTTTTTTTATATAACATATAAGAGTTAAAAAACGCACGCCTGCGATCACGTCGTCCGTTTGATGATTTTTGGAATTTGACCAAATGCTTGTTTTTGAAAAAATGTGATAAACTTTAATAGGGTTCATGTTAGTATTTGAAATAAACACTAATTAAATAAAAATAATAAAAATGCCTTTTATTTCTTGCTTCTTAACAGATAATAACAATGTAGAAATAATGTACATGCAAAGTTTGGTTTTATTAGTAGTATATATAGTATAGTAATATGTATGCAAGAACGCCTCTCAGCGGAAGGTAATGGCCTCCTCCAGAGATGACCAGTATTTCCTGTCCTCTGCCACCCGCATCCAGTGTTTGCCTGCTATGTTTGTAATGTCGTCTGCCCAGCGCGCATTCGGTCTACCCCTCAAACACTAAGTAACTTACAAAAAAAGTGACAACCATTATGAAGACTTCACGTACCACATGTACATACATATAATATGCTTGATACATATCAAGCATATTATATTCCTTCTCCATCTAGAAAATTACACTAACGATGACGTCTATTTTTTATAAATAGAGTGAATAATCTGTTAAATTAGCATTTACTTACCAATACAAATCCGGTGTCCTTCTCCAAAAGGCATGTAAGTGTATGGTTTTATCTTTTTCTTTTCCTCGCCTAGATGTCGTTCAGGAATGTACTTTTCTGGTTCGGGAAAGTAATCCGGATTGTAATGGAGATACATAACTGGTATGTGTATTCTTGTACCTTTTTCAAGATGTAAGCCTGTTGGAAGAGTGTAATCCTCTATAACTTCTCTTG
>DWON01004112.1:0-16779 GCA_018251015.1 Phocides pigmalion okeechobee | reverse complement strand
ATTGTGTACTATGTTGTGAAATATATAAATCTTTGTCTTCTATTTTATGGTATGCAATAAAGTATATTCTATTCTATTCTATTCTATTCTACTATAGTATGGTCGCAACGATACCGCAGTCGCTCTCATGCGCCGTAAAGTAACTCTTGTATGTCGGTTAGAAAGATGCGGCTGTCTACACTTACAAGGAAGGCGACAATTTTAGTCTTCAGGAGAAGCAATGCATTTACGTTCGAACTCGAATATATTTGTAGGTTTAATAGTTGTTGGAAGTGCCAATTGGAAAACTATTTTATAAACATTCCACTAAATTTATTGTTTACTTTGCAAACATTAAATTGTTTCTTATTGTTTCATTACTTAAACAATATTAAGAGTTCCTTAATGATTTACATTAAATTCTAATTCATTTCTTCTGTATTTACATCTACTTAATGAATGTCTATGTGTAATGTTAAAAGTATGTATAATACTTATTAACCAAGTATAGTATAATAATGGTCACTGTGCCCTTTTGGCTAAGGTCAGCAACACTTAGACCGGAGACAAACTGGGAGAAGTTATGTTTGTTAATTAACAATGCCCTAACATATTCAAATAATGCCACAAACAACTCATAAGAGACTACAATATTATGCTATGTGTCCTTAACACGAAAACCACGCATGATGGACTGTGACCCACTTCGGACCCATTTGCAAACTGTATCACGAACGCGTACTGAATTAATTAATACGTAAAAACAAAGGAATAATAAGATCAAGGCTCGTATCTTGATGGGTATCGGCACGAAATTACACCTAATCATAATAGATAGATATTTTATCGTGGATTTTTACTATATAAAGAAAATAGACGTCAAGAAATACAGTCAGAGTAATAGAGATGATGTTTTTAAGTTAGTACAAACGAGGAATCCGATTATTTCGTTTGTGTAGTTACCTAATTGTTACAAATTCAGAGTGTAAGAATAAAGTTAGTGCTATATTTGGTGATAAGGAACGCAATAATGACTAAACAAACAAGACGTAGGGTAGATATAACAATCTACCACTAGCACTTGTCAAAAGTTTCCTCCGCTATCGCAGTTTAGTTATGACCACGGGCCATGCAACTATTTCAAAATATCAGCAATCAAAAATCATTAATCGAGAATATCCGTTAATAAATATTATCAGTAAAATTAATGCAAATTTTATTTAAAATTTGACAGGTTTTTTGATGTTTGAATTGTATAGATCGACTGAGGTACCACTATCTTTCTTATAAGTCTCCGAAAAGTACACTTATGTATAATGTAGAATCATCTCATTCCTCAGCAGTAGCGATGCATCTACGAGTACCTACGCTCTTAAGCTCTAGCGAGTCTTTAACATCAGTTATACTGCTTAGTCATAAAAAAAAATAGCGTCCGTTACAGTTGTCCATAGACAGTGGTGACCACTTACTATCCAACTGTGTCCATTTTCTGCTTCCATTACGTCATTTCAAGCACCAATAATTATGAGTTTTAAAATCTAACCTTAACCTCTTAAACAACAACAATTAATGTAAATTTTAGTCTTCGTACACTTTGGGAAACCGTTTCGCTTATTAAGCTTGTTGATCATTTATTTATTCTAGTATACCCTAAGGATTATATACTAAGTATTACCCGCGACCTAAGTAGCATTTTTCAAAAAGATAATATTCTTTTAGTGAGTCTACATAAGAGCATTTTAGCAAGACCTTCAAGCAGAGCAGTTCAAATTGGAAAAGTGATGATGATCTGCCAGCTTCTCTCTCGGCCAACCTGGGCCAACAGGACGCTCGAAGCCGATGAACTGATCTTACATTGTATCATTAACGTCTATTTAATATATGTCCTTTACTACAATCGCATGTAATAAATTGAAGTTTTGAATTTCAATTTATTGATAAATTATATCGAAATAATCGAATTCCTCCCCGTAACGTACGTCTTATACCAGTGGTACTCATCCAACAGATATCTTTGAAGATAACTCACGGATTAATTCCTAGCAATATGTTGTTACATGCTGCTGCATTTCCCAACAACGTTTTTCAACTATCGCAATCACAAACCCCACGCCGTTTAAATTGACTATTTGTGTAAACATCCCGTAAAAACCCCGCGATTTATTTTAATATATTTCAATTTGTTTCAATCATTTTTAATTTTTAAAGTGCACCAAATCCTACATGGATAAGGCCCCAATGAGGGCTTACTTCTATATATACATACATATTAGCTTAGTGAATGCCATTTATTCAAAATAATATTAATAACATATAAATAATATTAAATGAAAATATTGTATAGTGTAAAATTAATAGATGCTGTATTACATATAGTAAGATTTCATGTACATAACATTAAAACTATTTTAAGCTTAAAGAACTAAGTATATCAAGATACGTTATGCGAGTCAATGCATCGCAAATTGAAATACTAATACCTAATAACCGCAATTAATCAACTGATGTTATGCTTCGATAATAAGTACCTGTATAACCACGTATCTTAATTTTTTTAATTACACAAGCATCGCTCAAAATAATTGAGCCAAATGGAAATCGCATCCTCTGCCACCGACCTCCACACGTAATGACAGGACACATATGCACCAAATAAAACTTCGTCCGAGAAATCCTAGCTGGGGCATTCTCGATCGTATTATAAAGGAATAAGGTCGGAAGTCGTGTCCGTTCTAGATAATAAAAGTAAAGTAATTTTAGTCCGTTGTGCAATAATTTATTAAGTAATCCGCGGTTAAGAGCCGCGCTGTGGAACGGCCCTGCGGATGCTACAAGTAAAAGCAATGATACATCGCGGTTTTCGTCGCGAAGCAAGTTTGTTCCACTTAACAACAATTGTTACTGTTTTACGTAGATAAAAATATCGGTTTTGTGTCATATGCTACAGCATACACGCAGACTTCTACAGAAGGCATTCTGTAGCATTATTTAAAAAAAAACTGCAAAAGTTATTCTCCTCAGTCATCAGTCCAGTCAAATTAAAGTCCTCGGAAATTATTGATAATACACATATATTAGCAATAATTATTCTGAGGACTCATTTGATTTTTTTTATGATGGAAGAGTAGTAAACGAGAGTCTTTACGAGACTTTTGGATGTCAAATGAATGAGTGTGTCCGTGAACAACAACATCCACTTTGAAATATGACAAAATCCTATAACGTCGTGCGTAGATACGTTGCTCCTCCTGAGGATTTAGATGGTTTCCACTTGTAACTGCGACTACACCTCTCACACCAATACGAATTGCTTTACGGTCAGTTATAAGGACGATGGCGATGCTTCCTGGCTGGACTGTGTTCTACTGTAAAGACAAACACACAAAAAATCATAACACATGTTTTTATATCAAACAGAGAAAGTTATTGACACGTAAAATAAAAAGAATTAAAAGAAATATATGGACAATTGAGCTTGTCTCATTTGTAATTTATTTTTAGGAGTCTATTTTTATAACAGACGTTAGAAAAAGGGAGTAAGTGGCACAGAGTTCTTCGGACGTGTGCACACGGGAAGTGATTCAGGCGCGGCCTGCTTGTGCATCCAAGCACGCGCTTGCGCAAGCGAGAGCACGCGAGCGAGGTTACGTGCGCAGATAATCATTAATTGTTCATGGGTTGATTGTGTTGGTGGACCAATACTGTCAAGGGCCCCCGTCAGTGAGGAGCATCAGTGTATGAGGGCCCCATATTTAAGTGCTTAACGCAACCCTCCTAGCCTGTGAAGGGCTCGCACCACCTGAAGCTAAGACCTCAGATATAGAGGGGACCCAGTTTAGAACACAGTCCCTTTTGTAAGGACATGCTGTCTGTAAGAGAGTCCAGTTTGAGAGGGAGAGATGTCTCAATTCTCTATAAAATTCTCAAAAGTATACGGAATACCAATTCACACTTAATTGACTTAATTATTATAATTATTAATGGTCTAACTCTGAGAAGTCTGAGAGGTCTGAGAGGAGACGCATGACCAACATG
The DNA here is from genome assembly GCA_018251015.1 of Phocides pigmalion okeechobee. Lineage (NCBI taxonomy): Eukaryota > Metazoa > Arthropoda > Insecta > Lepidoptera > Hesperiidae > Phocides > Phocides pigmalion. Next base: position 12,765 of record DWON01004112.1, on the reverse strand, counting down.
GACAGTTGTGGATAATTATGGATATTAACAAATATCACGAACTAATTACACAGCACTCGCATTTCCTGCTTTCGTAAAATAGTTTTTCAAGGTGATAGAATTACTGTTCGATCGAGTCCAGTTACAATCCACCGTAAGGTGTATCTTGTAGTTCAATTGGAACGTTGCGGTTGCCGGCTATATTTACAAGCGAGTTGAACATCTCAGTTCTCTGGAGTAGCAACACATCTGCGTACGACGTCGTCGCGTAGGACTTAGTTCCGTTGGATGTTAGACGTGAATGTCCATGGATCGTAGACCATTTAACATCAGATAACCTGCCCGCTCGTATACTTTTACAACGTAAAATAAATGGACAAAAAATTTTAACTCAACATATCGATTTTAACACACCAACCCCAAATTCAATGGCAACTTCAAGTAATTTAAATCCAATATGTTGTTCAACTTTGTTCCATATACTTCATGTTAAAACGAGACGCGAATGAAATAAACTATCCGCTCAAACAATTACTGTATGTTCATTGTGGCGAAAGCATGAAAATTTATTATCGCGGCACCATCTCTCTGAAAGCTTTAAGTCGTAAAGCTCTTTGCGACAAAATGTACATAAGAGCCTTCTACACTATCAACATAAGAGTAAGAATTGTATTTCTGCGATAATAATCTTAATATTAATAACCTTTATTATGCCAGAAGAGTATTTGTATGTCTAAAGCAAATAAAACAGGTAACCGTAAAATTGATATTTTTCCAGATTTTAATACATCAAAAATAATTTGTTTTAAATTTTAAATTGGGATGAAAATTTTTCTTACGATGCAAAATTGTGTCGCATGTATTTTTTTTTTAATTTGACTATTGGTTTCAACCATTTGATAAATAAACACACAGACATGGCCAAATTACGTATGATTTTAATGTATTAATCGAATTTATACACTTTACTGTGTAACCGATAATTACGAAAAATGATTTTTGATTGTCGATATTTCTAACCTGTTTGAGATATTTATATACATTATATATATATACACACACACACATATATATATATATATATGTGTGTGTGTGTGTGTGTGTTTATATATATATAAACATGTATATATTTTATTTATTTATATTTCGGCCGTGGTCACGACTACAATGCGGTGGCGGAGAAAACTGTTATCAGCTAATAGTAGATTAATATATTTACCCTACGTTAAGTTCGTTTTTTTGGGTTCCATATCACAACACATACACACATATCCGTTTATGTTATATTGCCTTCGATACCTAAAAACAAGTGTACAAGCTCTCTTCGTTCAACATTTGTCAATTAGCGAAACGCCAGTCACTGCAGTCATTCATTACGGGCGACACTCGACTTTCCATCCAGTGACACTCGTTTCCAACTCATTTCCACCAGACAACTTCCACAGTCATTGCGAAGTGATCAATTGTTGTCACTTACACACAGTTTGTGATTATTCAAGTAGTTAATACCGTGAGGAATATCTGTAGGTACAATAATTTTTCAACGAAAGTGTTTTTTGAAAGATTTTTTTGGCTCATAGGCATTCCAACTGATTTTAAGATTTATTAGCAATGACTTTGATAACAAACTGAACAGGTTTCCTGTTCAAAGTCGATCGTGGATGCTTTTTTATTTTGGAAAATTAGCAAACGAGCATGCAGGTTATCTGACCTTAAATGCTGCATAGTTTGACTGGAGCGGAACCACCGCCGTCCTCATAATCCGCCGTAAAAGAACGCTAGTCTTTTTGTAAGAGGTGCAGTTGCCAGTAACTCTTAAAAGCGAGACAACCATGTTAGTTCTCAATCGTAGCAACGCAACTCCTGACATAAAAACTCTAGAGAAAAATCTAAACTCGTCACTTAGATATCTGTCTAGCCGAAGATCGAACCCAAACCCATTTCCGTAGCAGCCGCTGTTTGCCGTTTTCGTCTCCATTACGCCGGAACCATTATAAACCCATAGTTTATAGAAGAAATGTCTTCGTTAAGGGCAGTATCCAACGGCTCGTTATAAATGTTTTAATGGCTACCATTATGCAAACACATTAAGGGGATCACCCCTGTCTGCTATAAGATTCGTTATGGCGTAAATTCCAACTTAAAGCGGAAGATAGCTTTCGAAGTTATCAGTTTTATTTACTAAGCCTTTATATTGAATTTACTTATACCAATGTTGAGTTTGAATATTTATTAATATATGATATAAGAAAGCGTGAAATATTGCTTAGCGACATCTTTTTTTGTGTATATTATAATTACCTCATTTCAACTTTACAACCATAGACTACTTTAATTAACCAAATAAGGTTGGGAAACTCCGACATGGAGTTTTGTGTACTAAATGTAATGTTTATTAAACTGTAGATTTGTAATAATTAAAAAAAAACTTAACCCACATTTTAATTATATACATTTTATATAATAACATATTGTTTAAATTATATAGATAATTTTAGTTAGTTTAGTTCAAAAACCATTAAAAGATTTAATTACATATTTCAACTAAATACGTGAGTTGACTAAGTTGAATATTTATACAAACGAAATGCTTTTTAACATTAAGGTATCTTCTTAATTAACAAAAATCACAATGTTACAAACTTCAATTTAATCGTCCAAAATCTAGCCAAACTTTTCGTTTCAAAATTTTCGCTCAAACTCATATCAACTCAAACAAACTCAAAATCGCTATCCTCTTCACTCTTAACTAGTATTTGCAGTATTTTTTGTAAGTTACCTCCGTAATGCGTTTGGATACTTTCGGTTATGATTAAATATCTTGAAAAGCGCCGTTCGCCATCGCATGCCGTGACGAAACGGATGATGCGACCCTAAAAAAGATTTTAATTTGAAACGCCTAATTGATTTAAGGGCAAAAAATATTAAAATCATTTGTAACTTGCATTAGTCTGAGGATTTACCCGCGTAATGTAGACTTTACTGTTGACCGGGGAGGTACATTGTCATACCTTTTATAAAACACCTAATAAAAATAAATAATTTCCTTGATCCTTAATCTTAAAAAAAGTTTAAGTAAGTAAAAGCTCGCGAGATGATAGAACCTATATTATTCTACCAGGAAGGTACCACCGCCACCTATTTGTAGCGAGAGGCTGATTTGCTTCTCTATATAATGGTGTAGTTATCCGCTCAATTATAAATTAAGCGACTACCTTAGTCCTCGAGAGTAGCCACGCACCTGTGATCGACTTCCGGTGGGACTCTTGTTCTTTATGGAGTTGGTTATAGATGTCCATGGGCGACAGTGACCTCTTATAATCAGATGGACTGCACGTTCGTTTACTACTTCTAAAAAAATACCGACACGTTTTTCGAGTATATTTTAAATAATTCACGACGTGGTTCGTTATATCAGTCATTTGTTTCAAAACTAAAGAAGTGGTTTGTTACTTGTTTCGTTTGTGTTTCTTTCACGTTCAAAAGTTCTGATTTAGTCCGCCTCAAATTTTGTACGCAGATTGTCCGTACCTCTGATCTCGTTATAGGCTATTGTCATGCTATATTAGCTTGAAACTGAGCATTGACCAAGAGTATTTATAGTCAAAACAGTTCTTCTTTATTCTTTACTGAACCAATCACGATGTAAAAGCATTAAAGCAGGAAAAAGTTATCTTTTTAAATAATATTTTTCAAATTACGTATATAGTTTATAAGAGGCGTCTAATCCTATACTTCCACACTAAGCCGAAGGATTGCGTTATTATTATACATAATTTTTATTTTCCGTGTCGTTAAGAGTATTTTAAAAGCCCTTTTACAAATTTAATGACATACATGCGTACATAAATACAAATAGGCACATTAATAAAACAATCTAGAAATAAAATAAAATCTTGAGTGACAACCCTACCCAAAATCCTAAATCATCTGTCTATCAATATTAGTTCAAATCGAGTTTCCCGATTCAGAAAACATTTCCTACGTCACGCCAATACGTCACAGGAAATACACACCCTCATTCCAGTCATTTCGACCAGAAATGTCTGAAAAGCGTTGTTACAATACCATTGTTAGCTGACACGCGCACAAAAAACCGGACACGGTTTGTTTCGTAACAAAACGCTTCAACAAGTTGTTAACACCCTAGCATTTGTCACCCTCGTGTACGATGGAAATCGGAAAACCTAGCAAATATAGAAAATTCAACCTTATGCATACCACCTTAAAACATCACTCGATATTATAGATAAAAAAGTACAACGAAAACATTGGGTTAATTTTCCAGTACGACAATGTAAAGCGTTACTTAGAACGGGGATTGTTTGTACTGTGTTCAGCCCTCAACGTTATGCAAGCTTATAGAACGAACGAAAAAAAATCCCCCCAAAATAATAACAGACTTGTCGCCTTCACTGTTCTTACATAAATAATGATAAAGGGAAATTAAATCAAAGTCTTATTACGATATTAAAAGTTCGGAAGGCGTTTTTAATGTCTCTCGGTGCTTTGGGACGTATATTTCACTCAATTTGGTAATGGAAGCCGCGGTCGATTACGTTATAGCTATTAGGGGTTGCTTTGTTTCTTATGCTTTTTTAATAAAAACCTAAATTACGTATAAATGGATCATTATTATTTACGTTATATATATACATAATACATGTCTAAATATTATAAAACAAAGTCCCCCGCTACTACTGTCTGACCGTCCGTAATAAACTCAAAAAGCACTGGATGGATTTTCTCACAGTTTTCAACAACAGATAGTGATTCCGGAAGAAGGTTTTGGTGCATAATTTTGTTTTTCTAAATTGGATCAGAAATTAAATAGTTACATTCAATATAAGCCGTCGTCAATCAGTCGTCGTTCGAAATAGCTATTTCTAATTTTTAGTTTTTGCAACTAAGTTATGAAAAAAAATGTACGTAAATGTAAACTCTTTTACCCGAGCGAAGCTGGGCTGGGTCGCTAGTATTACTATATAACGGGTACTCACGATTAACACTTTTTAATTGCCGATATTTTATGTTTCACTCGTAGTTTAAAAAGTCCACTACTTATGTTGTAAACTTCAGATGCAACCAAACATTACTCATAGAAGCCTTAGTACGAGCTTACTTTTATTTGTTTTTTAGGTTTCAGTATCCAAAGGGTCATCATCATTGTCTTACTGTCCCAAGCCCGGGGATGGATGACCCCTCAAAATGAGAAGCATTTCATAATCCACCGCGCTGGCCAAGTACGGATCGGTAGACTTTACACACCCTTAAAAAGATTCAGATTTTCTCACCATGATTTGCTTTACCGTTAAAGGAAGTAATAATTATTTTTTACTATGAACAGGACTTCAGACCAAAATAACTTCGTAGCAATACACTTTAATTAAATATATATATGTTTTCATATATCTTTACAGTGATGAAAATATTAAAACTAATTGTAATAAAAGCCTAACCTAAACAATCTAAAGGGAGTCCGTTAGCTGCATTTCCGCGTTTAATAGCAAGTGCAACATGTGAACCAGCCCTTTTGTCACCGGCGGCGTCGATCAAACGTGGTGTTAATTCTTTGAATAAGTTTTTGGCACGTGGGCCCTATAGGTTCAATGGTCCAAAGTACAAAGTCAAAATTTTACTTCGTAGTAACATAACATATGTTGTATATTGTACATTTTTACAAGATCCAATTTTTATCCACATATCACACCCTAGGCATGACCTTTTAGCCGTACATAAACGAACTCAGTTTCTATACAAATGTACCGTTGTCAGATAGTGTGGTACGTCCCTCGAGTACCGGCTAGTTTGTACCGGCCATGCGTCTTGTCTTTACAATATATCCGGACTGCGAGCACTTGATATTTGATATCATTATTTTAATAACATAGAAAATATAACCATTGTAGTTATCGAATGACTTCCTTGAATAATAATCACAAAATTAAATGGTATTAAAATAAAGTCGTCTCTAAAGTTTCTTCTTTCACTTATCCTAAATGACGTAATAGATTTTGAACGGGTTAACAGTACTGGGCTGTTTCCCAGTACTAAAAACCCTTTCAAAATCTGTGTATCTCTAATAGACGAGACAGATTAATGACTACGAATTTTAGTTTTTTGTACATAATAGTTGAATTATGATACTATTTTGTCAACATGGTGTAAAATCAGGTACGTATAAGAACTATTTGTTACTAGGATCAAATAAAAGATAATAGCTTTGTTTTTTCTAAAAGTTAATGATATCTTCTTAAATGATTAAAAAGTGGTTTTTGTCAATCAAAATCTTAATTTGTGTATTATAAAACATATAGAGATAAACCGCAAACTAAGTATTTTCTGGGTTTTTGTTTATTTAACTTTCGCACATGGAAAAATCTGCTCAGCTGCAATGTAAAACAAATCTTGCGTTTCAGTGGTAAGTCGTGAAGCCGCCTCTTACATATGAGACGGCCATATTAGTCCTTAGGAGTATCAACGCATCCTTAATAAATTTCCTCCTATTTGGGACTCCTATTTTTACTAAATTAATTATCCATTCCGGGAATTACCAGACATTAGATGTACTACATGTATGCTTACAGCTTCACTGTAAAAAGCCAAGCTTTAATCATTGGTTAGCAAGGCTCATGACAGCGTAGCCGCTCTACGTCTCACGGTCAACCATTAGGGAAATCTGCACAGCAGCGAGCGCTGTTTAATTTATTCGGACGAATATTCTTAAACTATCGGTTTTGTGGTCACTGTGGCGATTCGGACTTTATTTATGCCCGTTCGAGGCCGAATCGGCCGAATTAGCCGGCCTCGGGAGACCATTGAGATAGGTAACACTAAAATATAGCTACAAGGCTGATGTGTAAGGTAACCCATCTATAGATATACTTCTAACCACGCTGTTTAGTCGAAAGGGAGTGTGAATATTTTCTTTTTAACCTTCATTGCCTTTTTTGAACCATATTGAAATAACAAACTAACTTTTTGCGTATTAATTGTCTTACAGATAATGAGAGAGACTTCAGAAATAGAAAAGTAGGTAATTTTATAAAATCTATACAAAATTCAGTTATCTAAAATTACTGGATTACTGAATCTTCTTATAAAATTCTTAAAAGCTAATCAAATGTAACATTTTATTTATTTATTTATTTAATTCACCAACGATCATAAAATTTGAATTTAACATAGTAACATAGAACCTCTTAACTTAACAATAAGCGACTAATCACTTACATGTGAACGTCGCTAGCTTTAGTTAAAATATCTTTGTAAGCAGAAATAGAAATACAAAATGGAAAAAAAAAAACAATAAGTAAATGACAGAATAAAAAGCAATGTGTAATAAAAGAGCAAAAAAATGAAAAGTAAAAACAACAAAAACAAATTTTAGAATATTCAAATCTCAAATCTCTCTCAAATCTCAAAGATTTCAGTTTCTGTCATATTTTTTTCAAAATGACTATATTAAGACATGGTCAAAAATTGTAAGTCTTTGTATTAAGGAAAAATATAATAAGTCTCCTCACTTATTATTTTGCAATATAATCTTAACTAGACCAAACCTGATAGAACCCTTAATCGGCATAATCGCTTCCCTCATAATCTGCAATGAAGCAAATTTATTATATCCGTTGAACAGTTGCGGTTGCTGGATACACATAGAAGCGAGATAACCATCTCAGTCTTCAGGAGTAGCAACGCATCTTTATGAACGACCTCGGGTTCCTACCTGAGGTCCTCTCAAGAGCTCTCTTGAGTCCTTTCAAGACCTGGTTGAGGTTCAATTTGGAAATCCAAATTCACGGACTTCATTTATGGACTACAGTAACTAATTAACATCAGGTGGACCATGCTTGTTTGCTACTCTTCCATAAATAGGTTTGCTTACTCTCAATAACATAATCAAAAACCAAATTTATCAGATCACTTCATGCACAAGGAAATCTAGAGATCATTTTCAAATTCTAATATTTTATTTCTTTATAAAATATACATACACTTAATGATTGTCAAGGATAATGTAAAATCAGTACATCGGCTTTGAGCGCCCGGTTGTCTAAGGTTGACCGGGTGAAAAAAACCGACGAAAGCTCTCTATATTGTGTAAGCTGAAAAATCAAATTAAAACGATCACTAGGAAAACATTATTCACGTGATCGAATACCCGGCAACCCTATTCATTACCGTAATTTACACATTTCGGTCACAATTTACCGTCCGGGCGGCATAAAAAGCCAATTTCGCGGAAAAAATGGCGTAAAAGCAGAAAGTCTAACACAGAGCCTTCGTAATATCAATTTGCCTCTCATACATATATTCATGGAGCATCGCGGTAGGTCATATAATTTATATGTGAAAATGGAACAATCGTATGAATTCACGAACGATTTCGCTTGCCGGGGGATGTTACCTACCTCGCCATGATATTATGCATGCAAAGATGCTACTCTAGGGGGCAGTTACTTATAGCGAGCCGTCTTTTAGCCCGCATATGTTAGGATGCTGAGGGCACACGGGTTGTAACTAAAAAATTGTTTGATGCAATATTAAATATGTAACCTAAAATCAACTCGTAAAAATAAATTCGAAAAATTTGGATCGTAATTGAGTCGATTACTATTTCATATAGAAATAGTGTTATGTATACGTAAATTATTTTATTAAGTTACGCTGAACAAGCACATCTATTAGCCCTGTGTCATACTGAATGGATGTGCTTTTGTGGATACGTACATCCGTACATGCGTGTGTTGTTTCTTTTATTGTTGTAAAAAAATATATGTAGATTGATAATAATTGTTTAATAAACGTTATAAAGACATAAATCCGGAAAAAGACGTTTTAATTAGAATTAATTATGATTTAAAAACAATATATATCACAAATATTTTTATCAAGAAATAATTCTAAAACTATTTTTATGCTATTTTTATTTAGTTAACATAAAACAACGTCCTTACATTTATCGTGTTTTTGGTTAACTTATCAAAACGTTTTTAGGTTTATCATACATTTTGTTAACATAACATAACGTATTTATATTTATCATATATTCAGTTAACACACCATTTTTCCGTTTATCACGTTTCCAAGTTGCAACCCCGTTCCCATCACCCCCAATATTTCCACGACATAGATTCCCGCCGGGTCGTTATTTCGCGTCACACACTGTGATATACGATGACACTTCGCCAAATTAGGATAAAAGGTGCAAGTGAATTATAACCCACTGCTGGGCACAGATCCGATATCAAAATTAGTATCAAAGTCATAGACAATTACAATGTTGAACATTGACACAACTTAGATACTGATTGACACAATGAGGGCCAAAGATGCTAACAAGTTCTACAAAATACTTTCCAATTGTGGGTGAAGTTTGACCGTTTTAATTGTGGGAACAGATTCACAATCGCAAATATAAAATGTGTACAGATAAAATATGTGATGATAAAACATTGCATCTACATCTTTATTAGCGACAGACGTATAATTAAAATTTATGGAAAGAAAGAATATATACAGAAAGTCAAAATGCATATATTGTATTTGTTTTTTTTTTATACTACGGCCTCTCAGCCTTATAGCAACTTCGTCAGTGACAAGCGTAAAACGTTAAATCGGGAATACATATTTATGACTTTGATTTATAGAAAAAAAACATAAATGATAAAATAATTATAAAAATGTTAATGTATTTTTTTATGTTTTTACGGCCTCGAATTCGATTCTTCTAGCCTTACTTTATGTATAATATTCGTGCTATAATGTTAAAGATATAAATAGTCTATGGTCAAATTCGCATAGTGTACAAATATTCCCCAAATTTTAAAATGTCAAATTTACTGACTGAGTTTCTACCTGTGACCGTTATTTCAAATTTTGATTTTTCAATAATCTGTGCCACTCTACAGTTGACAACTCAGCTGAAAGTAATGCCTTTATACAAACTATTAGAATTGAAAGACGTAAGAGTTACGACTAAATTTCAACTTCACAGCAACAACTAGAAAAGTAAAACTAAAATTACTTTAGCCGTATATCAGCTAACATAAACAGACCTGTCTAACTATTCACTCAACTATAGGTACCTATAGCTTGTATGTGTCCATATTATGGACTCGTCTCCATTACAATTGCCTTCAAATAAAGAAATAACTATTCAATGTTCAAAAAGTTCTGTTTTATTTACAATTTAATAACAAGTACCTTTTCATAAATTGGTAATTAATGAAACCAAGTAGATGTATTATTATTACTATACCTGCTTTAATAATAATATTGAAATTAACAATTTTAAATGAGATGAAATTGAAATGAGATCATTTAAAAGCTTTAGGAAAAATATTAAAACACAATTTGAAACGATACTCTGATCAAACGAAAACCTGGATCATTTTAACCGGCTCTAGAAAAAATGTATTTATCGACGCCAGTTTTAAATTGTTGGTAGAGGTCCAGCGACATAGACAAGGAAATCTCTTATGGACTCCTAATACATAAATAAAACCAAAGATAACAATAGGTTCTCAAAGATGTAACAAGCTTTAGAGGTGGTAGAGCCGTTAGAGCTCGCCCGGGACGGTACCACCGCCACCCTCATAACCCCGCCGTAAAGAATCATGTTTGTTTATGTATTCTGTTTCGGTTGGGGGGGTATGGTTGCCGGATACACATCATTGGAGGCGACCATCTTAGCCTTTAAGAGTAGGAACGCATCCGCGCCCATCCTTAAATAAAATTCTATTCTATTTGAGATTGGACGTGGTTCTCCATGGGCTGCAGTGACCGCTTAACACCAGGTGGCCTGCATGCCTGTTGCTTACTCATTCGCAATAAAAAAAGCTTTCAACAAAAGACAGATTGTACTAAAGTTAATTAGATATTTGTAACGAAATCAAACACCACATTAGGCATTTTAAACTTATGCACATATTTGACAATTTGTATTGTCCATGGAGTTTTCAAAATTGTGTAGCCTACCAATCCCCATTTTTATGTTGTCCTTACTATTAGATAACAGTCAACAGACCGGTTTATTTTTATTTCTCTGCGTTTCTCTAACAACAACATTGATTTTGTCCTTAAAAAAATACATTGATTTATTATCGGGTTTGTATTATTAAGCTAACTTATAGTGTAACTTGTTGTCGCTCTCAAGAAAAATAGGGTAGTTGCGCTAAAAATAAGGTAGATTGGAAAAAATGTTGTCATCGAATCGGACGACATCACCTGATCGCCCTACCTGTCTATTTCGTTTTACCTGAACTTATTATAAAAAGGGACTGTAGTACTAGGTGGTTACGCACTATATTTGGATGCGTAGCGGTACACAGACCGCTCTCTGTTTCAATAGACTGTCCTAGTACTTTATATTGTCTTTTGGCAATATAATTGCTATTATGATTGTAACACTAGATTGCCGTAATTGTTTAATGTAATAAGTCGCTAATTAAATAATTGGTTAAATCCATGCAGAATCGCTTCTGAAGTCCGAAGCTCCCCCTATATTTCTATATGTGCTCTCTGTCCCTATATTCTTATATATGTGTCGCGGTTATATAGACGTAGTTGAAATACATCCCCAACCTAATTTAGCAACTAATACCATTTAGCAAATCGTCCATAACTACAACGCAATGTACAACTCATTGTAATGAGCTCAATCCACAGGTTCGGTAAAATTATTCCTCGTTTCGCGATGTGAGGATAATCCGCATTCAACAGATCGCCAGCTGGCTGATATCCGCAGAACGTAATTAGGGTCAATAAATAATTAATGAAGCGAATTTGATTTAATCGTTTTAATTTTTAATTCGCTCGCGACAGATTCGGGGGTAGTTTTGGCCTTGCCTGTGTAAAGATACATATTCCTTCTGCTTTTTATGGACTGCAATTCTTTTTATGTCCCTGTGCTGGGCACAATTCCCCATTATTGCCGCTGTGCTATTCAGGGCAACCTGGAGCGTAACTTGCCACACTCTTCCAATTCGTATCAGTGGAGATATGGCATTGCGACATAGTGACATTTATAATGACTTATTACAATTAATTTAATTTATTTTCTTATAATAATGATTTATTTTAATTAGTATAATCATTTTATTATTGTTAATTGTTATTATCGTATACTCGTAGTGTTTAGTTAGTGGTTTTATAAGTATAATTAATATAAGTTACAATTAATAATATAATTAGTGTAATTGGCCAAGGCTGTATCAATTATAAATAAATAAGTAAGTGGCTTAATAGTTAACCCATAAGTAGAATGTTCTAGAAGCACTCAAAGAGCGTATGACGAGGTTTAATAATGGCGTTCTATCGATGATAACAAGGTCAGATGTTAAACGTTTATTTTGTTCCATAGTTAACCCGTTAGTAGAATGTTTTCGAAGCACTCAAAGAGCGAATGACAATGTTTAATAATGGTCATTTAACAACGATAACAAGATTGAATGCTTAACGTAGATATGGCTTAATAGTTAACTCGTATCCTGAATATTTTAGACGGACACAAAGAGCGTGCGACGAGGTTTAATAATGGCCATCTGTCGATGATAATCAGACCGAATGCTCATCGTAGATATGGCTTAATGGTGAACCCATTTGTCGACTGTTTTCAAACTGCTCACAGTGCGTCCGACAAGGCCTAACCATGGGTATCTATCGATGACAACCTTATCAAATACTTAACGTAGATGTGGCTTAATGTTTTTTTTTTATTGTGAAAGAGTAAGAAACGGGCATGCAGGCCACCTGATGTTAAGTGGTCACTACAGCCCATAG
>DWON01004111.1:0-16780 GCA_018251015.1 Phocides pigmalion okeechobee | reverse complement strand
GCCGTAAAGCAACATGTTCTTCATGTATTGTATTTCGGTTGGGGAGGTGTGGTTGCCGGATACACATTATTGGAGGCCATCTTAGTCCTCAAGTAGTAGGAACGCATCCGCGTCCATGGTTAAATAGAACTTCTGTTCTATTTGAGACCGGACGTGGTTGTCCATGGGCTGCAGTGACCATTTGACATTAGGTGGCCTGCATGCCCGTTTCTTACTCTTTCACAGTAAAAAAAAGCCGCCATGTGACTTCATCCTCATATTTATTCACATAGATCTTCAGTATGACATTTTTGTCTTTGTTATGTGAGGACAGTAGTAAACAAGCATGATGGTCAACTTATGTTCATTAGTCACTGCAGCCTATGGACATCTACATACAATTTCAAACAAGACTAATGTCCTATCTGAGCTCGTACGTAGATGCATTTCTACTCCTAAAGACTGAGATGGTCGCCTCGGCTTTAAGTGTAGTTACATCCGTACCTTTCCATCCGAAACATAAGAGCACATGAGCCGAGGACAAGAGTTGCTTTACGGCGGATGATGGGGACGGCGGTAGGTTGACCGTAAGATCTTGCGGAAAAATCTTCGGTGTCTTTACTCGCATTGGATAAGTTACTAAACCATACTGAAATGGCTACAATGCGTATGTTCTAATAATAGCTACCAATTTATGATCGTGCTTTTATTGGATGGTTTCCCATGGGGAAGCCTAACGCTCGTATAACCCGACGAAGTGTCGCTCCCCCTTTATACGTAACTACGGCCAAACGAATAACGATACCAAGTGGCCTTCGTGCGGCGCAATGTCAAGATCGCATTACACTGGCCGCAACCGACGCGCGGCCTCGACCCCGCCAGGACATGTCGACACAGTATCGCTGCGAGCGACCGCTAGCTGTCGTGAAATGCCGTTCTGAGGAATATTATTTGTTCTAAAGGATTCTAAAGGGTAATCCATCGTTTTATCCCGGTCAACCTTAGCCAACAGGACGCTCAAAGCCGATTTTACAGTGTACCTTTGACGTTCATTAAGCGTATATAAATACTTTACAATGAAATAAAATATTTGAATTTGAATTTTTAAGGACTCCGGAGCCAAATGACAAAAACAGAATTACGTCATATCGGCATGTTTTATCTAAGAAGAGTAGCAAACGAGCGTGCAGGTCACCTGATGTTGAGTGTGGCTACAGCCCATGGATAACCAGTAACAACCTCAAACAGGTCTCAAGTTTATCTCAGTGCGTACGTAGATGCGTTGCTACTGCTACTACGTTGCTTGTGAATGGCTTGTTCCGATTATCGGAGTTAAAATTAAAGGAACTGACCTTACCTAAAGAAAACACTGCAAAATCGTTAGATTCCAAAGAACGACGATTGAGGGTCATTTGCGGCTTCCTTCTCCTTATTTTATATTACGTGTTTTGCTCGAACTTACAACGTTTCGTCTATTAACTGAAGAATATAGTGGGAAACCGATGGATTCATAAGGCCGAGGATTGGAGCTCTTAAAAATAAGTTTTATTCATAAATTCGAGAAGTATTTACTAAGAAAAGACAATGTATGTCACAAAAGCGTTCTATTTTTTTTTTATCAAAATACCTTGTAAAGTTTTCGAAAGATCAATCTTTTTTGATTTATAATTAATTCATGATTAATCAACTTGTGTAGGTACTAGTCGTCAGGCATAGGAACTTAGCGCAAGTAAAATTTGGCAACTAATTAATCTCTATTATTTGATGTATCCTCGACCTAGTTTTCTATTAATTGCCGAAACTGCTTCATCGTTTCGTAAATATGTTAAATAAGTAATTACATTTTCATTACCACATCCCGTTTGTACAAAATTTTCGACAAACAAAACTTGTAAAAGTAATTAACTTATGAATATAATTTATTAACTAGATTTTGTTCGCGGAATTTTCGCTTAAGGACGGTATGACATTGGTAATACCGTACCGTAAGGAATATTGATTCCTTTAAAGGATCTTTTTAGATCTTTATACAATCAAGATAAAACATTAATCAGTTTCGCCTGCGTGTTCATTTCTGAATTTATTAGTCACTTTAGTCTTTTTTCACATAAAGAAAACATTTACCCGCGACTTTGTTCGTGTAAAAGTCATAAAATATAAATAATGCAAGTTTATTTTTACTTGCTTTCATGCAAACTTTGAGACCCTCTTTTACTTCTTTAGGGGTGGATTTTCAAAATTCCCGTCATAGTGGGTATCTCTGGGTCAGTCCTATATACAGATTACATTATGGTCTTACAGGCAAATACTCTTTCGAATATTTGCTGGAATGCTTAATACTCTAATGTACCGGGTACCTACGATTAACGATTTTTGATTTTCGATATTGCCGTGACCACATGCAACTGGTTCCATATAATATCGGCACTAAAAAAAGTCGTTAATCGTAAGTACTGTGTACATATTAAACTCTAATGATTTATCACCTTTTGCATCTGATCAACATACATATGTGGATTCGATTCATAAAGGTATTCATTCATATGTTCTTGTTACTCGCCTGGATACGTAGGCCATTATAAATTATTGTATGAAACGATCGTTTTATACTATAGCAGTCATGCGGCTAGAGACAGACGTATAATGAATTTATTATTACCACCTCGCCTAGTACAATGTTTGATATCTAGTACGTTGGCCTCTATTGAAATCGTGCCAAGAGTCATCTTTGACCAATACTAGTTCAATCAATCAAAATTAAATCGAATTTGGTTTCTGTCATTTGTTCCGTTACGATGCCATATTCTTGATAATATTTCAACTACTCGCCTGATGATACTAGACAACCTGTGCCAGGCAAAGTTTATCAGTCTGAAACGCAAGGGGTTTCGGGTTTGACTCCCGGGCAAGCAGATACTGAAATGAATTTGAAAGATCAATTTTGAATTCTGATTTTGGTCTGGGTGTTTACGTACTCGTCTGAGCATGATCATACTCCAGACACCCACGACACAGGAAATCCTAGTGTTTGGCTATGATGCAGAAAGCACTATACTACAGAATGTACTAACTAAACACGCGTGACTTCATAATATTCCCAAAGAATATTGATTTATATATGAATATTGAATTTGACAAGGCACGAAATATTACTCTAATAGGTCTTCTTCTCCTGTCAGGCATGTGATATGATGAGAAATGTTTATAATGATAATTAGATTTATAATTCTATATACTGAATTGTGTCATAGCATCGTGGCTTCTTCCTAAAACGCCATTTTGACCTTCCTTAACACCTTATAAATGGTTAGAATAAGACCATATACTTCAAGGTGTGTCAACAGGTTTAAATAATGTGATCTGCTATGTAAAACTAGTTTTTTTACACTTTTATAGTAGATTAAAGTTTAAGTAGAAAAGTAAATTTTAGATTGAAAATTTTAATGTATGTCATCATAAATAAAAAGATATAATATCATCTTTACAATAAAATACGGGTAATATCTTTTTTTTCCTCTAGGAAGTTTAATAGTGAAAATATATTTACATTTTGAGTTATTTTTATTTGATGTACATTAGTAAGTTATTCTTGGAACCTCACTGTGGCAGGTACTTAAGTAGTTTTTATTTTACCTTGTTTTAAGGAAATGATAATGTTAGTTCGTGACGTTTTCTTTAGTAGCATTATTACACTTTCAAAGGTCAGATTGTCGCTACGTCTATTTCAGCGACGACCTTTGCAAGAACTGCTTCTATTTCCATCGCGGCACCACTGGACGTCGCATCACTTCCGGAAGCTCTTCCTTTTAGACGGGCATATGTTCCGCTCATGTGGCCATATATTTCCAGCCATTAAAATGCCTCGGTAGCGTGCAACGATTAATACCGACGTCTTTCGGGGTTGAATTTTCCATGGGGCGGTCAGTCGGACTCCGTTAGTTCGCGTATAAGTGTAGGCAGACGAGGGCGCGCGCGGACAGTGCGCGGCCGGCCGCGTACCACAACACAGCCTGGTACCGCTCGAACCTCCGAATCAAACAAATGGAGAACACCAAGTAGTGCGGGAAATTTGACCTTCGTGTTGCCATAAATATAATTCTCTTAATATTATTTTACGTCATGCCAGTGTTATACGAGAGATGCACCATGCAAATGCAGCAACGGCGGGCGAATGTGGGCTGTAAGTTCCAACCGTGTGATGTGTCTGGATATTGAACTGTATGTCGATTCAATAAGTTCGGTTTTTGTGTGATTGTATACTCTCCTGGGAATGGATTTCCCATGCTATTGACGTCGCATATTGATATATTGGACGGGAAAGTTTCTATATCGGAAAGTAGCTATCGATAAATAAAACTGTGGCTTGTGAATCTTATGGATATTCTTTATGTCATATGATATTGTTACCTTTTATTGAATAAACAACGAACTTTGATTCAGCTTACGGATTCACGATATTCACCATTGTTTTCGTATACTGAAATACCAAATGTATTACCAAAGTGTATTAATTTTAACACAATGCCTTTGTTCTCGGAAGAAGAGGAAGAGGATGTTGCGTTCACGCCAATGAATATCATTTATCTACTTAGAGCATTTCATTGTTAATATTTTATATAATATCACATGCTGGATTCTTCAATTATTTTGATTCTCAGTTTAATAGCCAATGAAGTGTATTCTTTTTGGTGACATTGCGTACTGCATTTCGTTTGTCATCAATTGCCACCCACGTGCCGTAAGACTCAGTCAAGAGTTGTTTGTGAATTTTAGATTTTGGACGGACGTCTCAAAAGGTCTTTATGTGCAGGTACCTAAGATTGAAACTCAATCAGTGTCATCTTAAGAAAGAAACATTGTAGGGGCGCGATTACGTCGAACTGTTGGTGAATAAGGCTGGTTGAGATGAGCGTAGGCAGCGGGTAACGACCGTTGCAAATTTCCCACGACACCATGCTGTACGGTGTCAAAAGTGATGTTCTTCTAGTTTTAATGTTTGTCAATCTCTACATAAAACTGTAGTAACTTTATCAAAAGTCTTTTAATTTTGTATTAGTCGTTAACGTACTTGTAATTGAAAGCTAAATTACAGTTTCCAAGCGTCAAGTCAAAGTAATACTAATATATTCTTTCCTAGATAAGATTTTAGATTTTGTTATTTCAACTTCGTCCATGATTGTGAGCCTTCTAAGACATAGTTTGTAAATTTCTGAGGTCGATGTCTTGGAAATAAATGTATGAAGATAATTGTTTACAGCGCGTGGCAATAACATAGTCAATTTACATGGAAAGATTATTCTATTGATAAATATCACGTAATGTACTATACGAATCGTTTGTGTTTATGCTATTAATTGCTATCCGTAAGCATCGATTTTCGGGTTTTCCGGATTTTCTAATAGCAGCAAAAAGTTTTCATGTACTCACACCCGCAAATTATTAATTTACGTAACTTATTTATTTATAAAGTCATTGAAATGAAACTATTAATATACATTTGTGAAAACCGCACTAAGATTTGATAAACCCTTTCTGAGATTGTCGCGCACAAACACACAGATAAACAGACATACAAAAATTGTAACAAGTATTGTTGTGACTTATATTGCTTTATAAAAAAACTCCTAATCATCTTTTTTATTATATATCTTTCGTGTACAGACAGCGATCATTTACAATTTTATTATCTGTAGTAGCGTCACGTAATATTGTTGCATCATGGTTTGTTAGTAATTAGGAGGATTAGGACCAAATTAGGCTCAGAGTCAATGGTCAAATGCGATTTTGCACGGTCAATGTTCTTTCGTAATCGTTTTGATATCGTTGTGTAAGATCTAATCAGAATCATTTTGATGTATTGTCACAAGGGTTCTAGAGATCAATAATGAATTCCAGAATATATTTACCCTCTAAATACAGCTGAAAGAATACAGGGCATGAATCAGTCTCCAATAGATCCGTCTCCAATTAGAGTAAAAAACCGCAATCTAGAACAATTGGGTTTGGGCGGAAAGAAATCTTAATTTTTTATTATGTCTTAAGCTTCTTCAATTATTTTGTTCGCATAATTAAGTTGTTCGTTCGTAAAGTTCAATGCCGCTGGGCAATAGCAGTTTAGTTTATTCAGGTTAATGTATTCTGTAATGGAATACTTGCATAAATATTTCATATCCCTCCAAAACTTTAGTAGGTATACTTTTATCACAGGTATTAAAAACACGACAGTGTAGCTGTTGGATTTTAAAGTTTGTGATGTTACTTAGTTTTATATCATCTACATTGGACTATAAGCCGGTATCAGGCCGCATCCTCCCCCTAAGTATAGGCCAAAAAAATAGTGGAAGATTGACAATATTTTGTATACTTCCATCTTTATGTTAAATAAGTTAATAAGAGACCCCTCACCCTCCATTTTAGTATAGGCAAAAAAAAGACATAAAATATTAAAATTATTTTCTATACTTCTATCTTGGTGTATTTTTTATTAAAAGAGATAGGCATTTAGATTTTAAAGTTATTTCCGTGGAAAATGTAGTTAAGTTAATCTTTATACATTTTTGAACCTTTCTTCAGCCCTCCCCCATGATATTAATATTTTTAACCATGAGTTTTTATGCTCAGATTAATATTTGGACTAATTAAATTATTATTGGTCCTTCCTATCTTATTACTACCAATCGGTGGACTTTATGCATGTGACTCATGTTTAGTACTTCTGTTATTTTATTGTTAATTTGATGTCTCTTTATAGTTTTATAGTTATAGTCTCATGTTTTAGTTTATTGCTAATCTTTGTTTGTGAGCGTTTCCCGATATGTCTTTTTACATGCTCAACATTCTTAAAGATGCCGTTCAATCATCTGCTAACATTTTAATTTAGTGTGTTAGTTCTTAAGAGAAATGTAGAACAGTAATAGGGCTATACAATTCATTGTAAAATTCGCCTGCAGTGTGAAATACGGCATTCCCAGGTTAAAGCATGAAATCCTCGAAGCGCATACATTCGCGATAACCGTTGGTCTTTAAGCTGTTCGAGGTTGTAAATCTAACGTTTCCGTGCTCGTCGAGCTACGATGTACTGGGACGTGTTTGTACGTTGGGATAATGAATTGTTCTGTACTTGCAGGTTGGCGCTTCTAACCGATAAATTACATAATCTGTAAAATGTTACGTGTTGTTGATCGATAGCTGTTGATAAAATTATTTTAATAACTGACACAGAATGGTCATGAGTTATCACTGCTTAAACAACTTCACAGAAATTAAAATAATAAGAATATATTTGTTGTTACGATAAGTTTTGTTTACAATTATATCTAGCTCTCACCTAGAACTCATAAAGTTCCCTGAAATCTTACAATTATTCATATGAATTGTTCCAACATGTCGGACAGTGGCACACTCAAGATCACCTACAGTGAGAACACTTACTCCACTCAAAGCTCTCGGGCGCCACACCGCATATTGACATGTTTGCAGTAGAATGGAAGGTGATTTTATCCGAATGCTTGAGATATTGTGAAACAAACGCGTGATGTATGCCTGACTTAATTTGTTATATATAATTTTTGTATTTACGGTAGCCATTATTATTATTTAATTTGACATTTGTTTTATTTTTTATTATTATCACTTATGTTAATGTATTATGACATGAATCTCTGACATAATTGGTGTAACTGGACAATCCGTACCGATTATTATTTTAAATAAATAAATAATTAAAATAAATAACATAAATAAATGAATAAAATTAGAGTGTACCTCGGTTAAATGTTAAACCACAGTGAAAACATTGTAAACCATTAAGCAAGAGATGAAAAACGACAGATGAAAATGACAATGTATTAATATTTCTTTATATCTAGATATAATCGAGGTTGTTCGGAAATATCTATCATTTTCAGTAGATATTTAATGACATTCTTGCGGTTGGACACTTAGCGACATCTGTTGACAAGTAACGATATTTCGTTACGTAGCTTCTGTATCGCGGAAAATAAAAACTTGCGTTCTTCATGCACTCGTAAATTATATCATTATTGTTATAAATTTTATATTTGTCATGTCTAAATACTTATTTTTGTATTTTTTTTAAATATATTTCTTCCTTTGTCACTTTACCGTGACGTACGTTTTCGATTTAAATTTTAATCGACTATGTAAATCAAATCTTTAATTCTTTCAAATACTAAGTTCAACATATGAAATGTTTGATAGCGCGGGTCAATCATTGGACACTATCGATTAAAGTTTGTCTGACGTCAACGGCTTATGAATTTTTAACAAGCAGAGGACAAATTATGTCTACACATCACGCGATGGTCTGCAACCATTAGATTCCAATTGCAGACCGTTATCCATCGACTAATTTAAGTAATTGCAGACGTCGTTTTGTTTTCTCAGCGTCAGTTAGACTTCTGTCGTTGCGCAGTTCGTTTTGTTACCAATTTTGTTTTTGCACGTCTCGAGTGATCTCACTGTTACGTTTATACCATGTTTGTGGGTTAGCCGTTCTGGTCACGTGTCGTTTACGGTCCGCAACAGTTAGTTTTGTGGCTGTGCGAAAGTTTTTAGTGATCGTTGGAAGCCAAGGCCGATTCAAATTTGTGTGTTGTGGTTTTAAGTAACGTACTCGTTATTTTGTTTCGCCTTCGCGCACGACCGTGCCCGGCTCGCGTGCGTCACGGTTCATTGCCTTGAGTACGGAAAGAGATCCTAATATGGCGGTCGGCGCAGGCGCAGGATTGCCTTGCGCCAACGCATTCAGCTGCCATTTCGAACTATCCGTCTCTCGGCACAGCACATGTCAATTGATATAAATCTCTATTCCAAATTGAGGTTGAAGAAAAAATGAATGACGAAGGTGTACGTACTCATGCAGCCAATGTAAAACTAATGACCAAATATAGAGGTATATAGAGACTGAACAAATTGCCAAATATGTGCTGCTCGTGGTTCCGGTGTCGGAAGCGAGTCGCGGACTCGTCCGAATCCAATACTGCTGTAGAGGCGTTCGAGAAACCAGAATCTCCCGCCAAGCCCGCAGTGGAAGAGGAACATGTGCCGAAGTCACGTAAGAGGCGCATTCGGCTGTCATTACCGCACCTAATTTTCATTTTTTTGTGCACTTTCGGCTGATTTTCATTTTGTATATGTTTTTGGTTTCTTTTTTTTGTTTTGCTTTATCTAGATTGTCACTTTGGTCTTTATACTTTTTGTTTATTTATTTCTGTTAGTAACCTAACAGTTACGAAAGATTACTATTTTATAATAAAAATGTATTTAATTAACACGGTCATATCATAGATTGTAAATCTAAACAATTACCTACTTTTGTCTGTTTTTGCAATTGGCACAGATGTTAAATACGAGGTTATTCTTTGTTATATACGTATTTACGAAATGCTTGTTCAATAGTAAGTACGGTCTAATGCATTCATATATTTAAATTTTGGAAATTAAAAACATATTTACTATTTCATACATCATTTATAATTATCATTCTAGTTATAAATGAAAATACTTCAATAAAAGTAATGAAAAAATAAATGTTAATTCCGTTAACATTTTTGTTACTTACTAATTGTGAAGAAATGTGGAACAACATTTTGTATTGGAATGAAGTTTAAAGTATATTTGATTACTCAAACCATGAGGTATATTTAGATATAAAAATATTCATGAAAACGATTTCCGGAGTACAGAATTATTTAGAAAATATATATAAAAAACCATTATGACGAATTGATGAGCATAATCTTTCTCCTTTTTGGAAATCGACTAATAAAATACATTTGAAAGAAATTAGCATTCTTAAGGGGGGAAGAGGGTATGTATCTTTGTAGGTTCATGTTTTTCAGTATTTATTTCTTTAGACTCTGTTTTTTATTGTTAACATAATTTTTGTGTTTACTTGCGTGTGCAGCGCCCTCGCGCGTGACCCGCAACAACCAGATGCGTGTGTCGAATGCGGGCGGCGGCGCGTACACGAACGGCCACGGCGGCGACACGACGGGCCGCCGCGGCGCCGAGAACGTGCCGCCGCCGCAGCAGCCGCCGCCGCAGCCGCAGCCCACCGCCAACTCTAGGATCACGCAACAGGTATACAGGAAATACACAACTTTAGGCAATTCTAGGAGTACTAGTCTTCTAGTCAACGGTGGAGTTCACCAGGGATTGTTTAGAGATCTATAGACGCCGGCGGTTAACACACCCACATGTATTTCTCCATAGTTTCATTATCTTTCCTAAAAGTAGGCATCTTGAGTATGGTCAAGATAGAGCCGAATATCGGACACGCAAGTCCTATGTGATCGCTTTTACCACGACACCACTGGCTGGACTTACGAGCGCCGCGAGAAAACCACTTTCAATCGGGCACTACCGCACATATTACCGGGGACATCATTGGCACAATCGCTAAGTCTATTTTTGCCAAAGGTGGTAGAACGCTAGACGTTCTCCTGCTCCTGCTCCTGCCTTGAAAATTGCAGTGTAGCGCAGCTGTTTAGTTCGAAGTGTGTGGAAAGACAGAATATATTTAGAAAATGACTAATTTTTATCTTTAGGACCAGCAACGGACTTTAGATATTTAATTAGTAATTCATGACCTTACAAATTATTTTAATTAAAGCAAAAAATTGTGTCCATGTCCATCGACAATACAGAAGATCCAAGGAATTTTAGTGTGGGATTGTGTTCCCCTTGCGATACAACAATCGAGTACCCTTAACCCCAGCTGATCCCTAATCCCGTTTCCTTATTCCCTAGCCACCCAACTCGGGCGGGCGGTCCCGCTCGGGCAGCACACCTAGCGCCGCGTCGGTCCCGCAAGGCCTCCAACAATCTCCCTACATGCATACCCAACGACGAGGGTACAATAAAGAGGTTTTACTTCCTTGTCCTTTCCTTCCACTCACAAATAATCTTTGTGCATAATCTTATTTTCTGTTTGTAGTAAGTTTTTAAATGTTTTTAATTTTTTGGACCTATTAGTGGAGCCTATAAGTAACCTGATGCTAAATTACTATCGCTGAATTTATATATTTTACTATGTAACGAGTAATCACGATTAAACATTCTTGATCTGCAAGTGGTGATGCTAAGTAGTCGTTGCAGCTCATAGACGTCCACATCGCCGGTCAAATAGATCTAAATTTATCGCTAAATGAGCTCTTTGTATAATGCATACTTGACATTAAATTTTCGTTACATTTCAATCGGTCTATAAAAATATGTAATCTTGAATGTTATACATGCGAGCAGTTGAGAACATTTTGCTGTTAGAAATATGGAAAGCCGTTTAAATTGAATGTATATTTTATAAAGTTACATGTTGTTCGTCTCAGTTCAATCCTACGGTGGGGTCGGTGGGGTCGGCGCGGCCGGCGGGCGTGGCGAGCACGGCGTCGGTGCCGCACGCCGTGGCGTCGGGCGCCGCGCGCCGCTCCAACGTCGTCAAGGAGGTGGAGCGGCTCAAGGAGAACCGGGAGAAGCGTCGCCAGCGGCAGGCTGAGCTCAAGGAGGAGAAGGTAGCCCAGCTTAGCATCTCGCGTTATATTGTTAGTTGTCGTTGTCTATAAGTGGAAAAGCACCTGATGTTTTCTTTGCTCTTTGTTGTAGAATTTTTATTGTTGTGTACTTTCCGTTG
Organism: Phocides pigmalion okeechobee; assembly: GCA_018251015.1. Lineage (NCBI taxonomy): Eukaryota > Metazoa > Arthropoda > Insecta > Lepidoptera > Hesperiidae > Phocides > Phocides pigmalion. Next base: position 5,148 of record DWON01004111.1, on the reverse strand, counting down.
GCGATCTTTAATAAATAAATAAATATATTCTTTGTGAGATAGAGATGAAGAGTTGTCTGACGTAGGCAGTCAAAGAAGAGATATAGGAGGCAACTTTAGTTGGCAACTCAATCACTGGTGAAATGTTTTGTGAGAATAGAATGCTATCAAGTAGACAGAACTCAAGTGGAGGTTTTGGGCGCTAGTCCTATCTTTCATAAAAGATAGTGATCACTTTATTATGAAATAAACTTGTAGACGACGCTGTTTACTTTGCGATTCTTCTCACTTAAAATAAAGTATTTGTAATAAGAATTGATGAGATTCTATGTGATTTTGTGTACTTTCAGGAAGCATTGATGAACATGGACCCCGGCAACCCGAACTGGGAGTTCCTGGCGATGATCCGCGAGTACCAGAACAGCATCGACTTCCGGCCGCTGACGGGCAACGAGCCGGTGGAGGACCACCAGATCACCGTGTGCGTGCGGAAGCGGCCGCTTAACAAGAAGGAAATCACCAAGAAGGAGGTACGATGCACCTCGTCTTTAGCTTTATTGTCGTTATAAGGAAGAGATAGTTAATAGACGCATTCGTTTACATGGACGTATGTGTGTGTGTGTGCGTCTGCTCATGCACATATGCGTGCATACGTGCGTGCGTGGATTGGGCGTATTTGTTTAAGTGTGTGTGCGTGTGTGTAGGTCTGATTAATGTTAATTTTTACACTAGGTCTTCTATGTGAGTACACAGAATAACTATTTGCCGAGTAGTAAACAGAAGGTAGTGTGAGATTATGAGCGTAATAAGAGTTTGTTTATTTTAAAAGCACCCATTGGAAAGCAATGTACATTCCACTTTAGAAGGAGAAATAAATAAAATATGTAAAGGATAGTTGTTACGTAGCAACAAAATTAATTAAGAGAAAATTATTCTGTGCTGTGGCACAAGTTGGCGATAAAGGATTAGTGTCCGCAGAAGTCGATTAACTCCGACTATGATTTACAATCTACCAATACATTATTTTGTGGGGAAAAATAGTTGATATTTATAACAAAAATTCCAGGTGGACGTCATCAGCGTGCCCACGAAGGACCAGATGATCGTGCACGAGCCCAAGAACAAGGTGGACCTCACCAAGTACCTCGAGAACCAGAAGTTCAGATTCGACTACGCTTTCGACGACACGTGCACCAATGAAGTTGTTTACAAGTTAGTCATGCCATTCTATATCTTTAGTATTTTGTGGATTACATATTCTTATTTTCTGACTTCCGCCGTTAAATAACAGATATAGTTTTCTGTGGATTGAGTGAGAAAATTACTTACTATTAGGAAACATTCGGAAATTATTATGATATTTTGTCTTTTTATATGTTACACATGCAATTGTAAGGATTCACCAAGAATCATCATTAATAAAACTCACTTATTTCATACTTTTTATGCAAGCTTATCCTAAATTGTTTTTTTTTAATAGGATTTGATTCGGTTCGGTGTCATGGAGGTAGTCATCAATTTGACTGTATTAAAATACCCTCATAGCTTTACACATGATACTCGCTTGTCTGCAGATACACGGCCAAGCCGCTGGTGCAGACGATCTTCGAGGGCGGCATGGCCACGTGCTTCGCGTACGGACAGACCGGCTCCGGGAAGACGCACACCATGGGCGGCGACTTCCAGGTCTTTATGTCACCTTTGTCTGTCATTGTTGACTGTCATCGCTGTTTTTTAGCCTACAATATTAATTAATTCCAGTTGTAGACACAACGTTGATAGATTTTTGTATTTAGGGATGGCTAGATGGATGGGCAGATGGACTGATACAAAATAGCGATGTTTTTTAATATTCTGTATAAAAAATACATAAAGTGAAATATATATCAATGTATACTTTAATGTAAGGAATATAAAGTCTAATGATGTTGAAGTATTTTTTTTATTTAATGGAAGTAATCATGTATAGTGTGTCATGCGTCATTACTACTTCTATAGCTCCATATAAATAAGAGTAATCATAAATACATCGCAGATATGCAACTATTTCTTATTTAAGATTAATTAATGAAAATAAATGTAGCCGTGAAAAAGTAAGTCTAGCGTTGCACACACTTAAGATTACATGACAACGATACAACGCAGCTGCCATAAAGTAATCATAGGCAATATGGAGGTCAGTCAGTGTGGTAGTACTGATAAGGATAAGGTTCAATTTTATTTCTTCATATTTTTTAGTTCATATTTTGTGTATTAGTATAGCGTGTAATGTAGAGTGTATGTGTAATGTGAGATAAGGTTACGTGTTACAACTTTTGTACCGTTTAATACGTGTAGCGTGTATGTGTGGCGTGTGGTCGCAGGGCAAGACGCAGGACTGCAAGAAGGGCATCTACGCGATGGCGGCGCGCGACGTGTTCGCGTACCTGCGCTCGCCCAAGTACAAGCCGCTCAACCTCATCGTCTCCGCCTCCTTCTTCGAGATCTACTCCGGGAAGGTACGCTCCCGCTCCCTCCGGCTCCCTCCTGCTTCTGCTCCTACCGAACAGCAGTTGCTCTCCGCATTTACGTGTGAGACAAGGATACAATACAAACATGTTTTACGTTCGGTATCATCATAATAACGTAATAAAAATCATAGTATTTTTATTACAAGTAGATCAAAATATTCAAGGTATGTTCTTTACAGAACTCTTTGTGCAGGTCAATAAACTAACACCGACTAGTAATGTTCGTTATGATGATCCACATCTCTAACAGGACAGAAATCCTATCTAATACTCTTACCCCTGATCTTACGTTGTCACTTCTAAGGACTAAGTTGATCGCTTTGCTTGCAAGTGTAGCCGACATCAAATTTTATGCCGAAATATAAGAGTTACCTTACGGCGGTATAGGAAGAAATGGTGATGGTATCTCCCTGAATATTCTATAGTTGTACCAACTTTGAAGGATACTTCTAAAATGATATTTTTCCAGCAGTAGTGATGTGCGTGTTCCAGGTGTTCGATTTGCTGGCAGACAAGGCGAAGCTGCGCGTGCTGGAGGACGGCAAGCAGCAGGTGCAGATCGTGGGGCTCACGGAAAAGGTGGTGGACACCGTGGATGAGGTGCTCAAGCTCATCCACCACGGGAACGCTGCCAGGACTTCGGGACAGGTTAATTTTTTTATTATATATTGAAGAGTGGCAATAGGGTATGCGGGCCACCTAATGGTAAATAGCCGCTGTAACTCACTGACCTCCAACAGGCAACATTTAACAACATGCAACTTTTAATGGAACTGAAGTTTTATTTAAGCTTGCAGATGTGAAGATCTTTAGGATTTTAAGTATAGTGTTAATGAGTATTAAGATGACTCTCACTTGATCCATTTCGTAGACATTTCAAATGGAATAACAATTGTTTAAACTTTTGACTTTAACGTGACTAGTAAAGTGTGGTTAATAAATATTTTGGGATGTATGATTGATTGTTGCCTAAATCTTGTAGTTAAAAAAAAAAAACAATACTTTGAATTGGTACAAAATAAATTGACGATGATTTAATAGTGCCCAAAAAAGTGTATAGGTACAGTTTTATAATTCCTTTTTGCAATGGATCAAGTTATTAGAAACCAATTGATCGATCAATATAAATGATTGAAAAAAGAAGGAAGTATTATAAATATAAAAACTATGTTAACCGAAAGTATGAGTAAATTAGGCAACCATTCAAATATTAAAATCGTAAATTTGCGCGCGTGCGCGCAGACGTCGGCGAACTCGAACTCGTCGCGCTCGCACGCCGTGTTCCAGATCATCGTGCGCTCGCCCGGCATGCACCGCGTGCACGGCAAGTTCTCGCTCATCGACCTGGCCGGCCCCGGGCGCGGGGCCAGCACCCCCCCCCCCAACCGGCAGACGCGTGAGTGCCCCCCCCCCCCCTGCAACTGCCAGCCGAAACTACGACTCAATTGTCGGCGTATCTCCAGTCTAAAAAAAACAGCTCTAGTTTAATGTATCGCCTCCCGCAACGCTGACCTAATTTTACATATGAGTTCCACAGTCAAAGTGTTAACTTCAGACGGCCCTGTATTTATTTATCTATTGTATCATCTCTTTTAAAATGAAATTTTACTAAAGGGCAAACTTAAGACCTGAGGACTTTCTTTACCAGCAATCCTAGGTGGATGCAGAAAATTTGCGGCAGGTGTTATTATCAAACTTTAAACAAAAAATATGTATGTTCGTTTCTATTACACAATGTGCTTAATGTTGTGCATAATTGTGTTTTGCTCGTTGCGAGGACCTAAATAGTAGCCTCGCTTGCAAGTGTGGCTTTACCATGAATCATGAGGACACTGGTATCTTTTCTGCCGAAATGCCGTTCTATCATTACCACATAACCGAAAGATCTCATCCGTCAGCGTTACGCGTCCACACCTCAACATAGGCCTACCCTAGGTGCCGCCACTTTGACCGGTTCTACGCCGCATCCAGCGGTTGCTAGCTATCCTTATCACGTCGTCGGGTCACCTCGTTGAGAGATGCCCTGTGCTCCTTCTGCCTAGACGTAGTCGCCACTCGAGGACCTTTCTGTCCCATCGGCAGTCCATCCTTCGAGCGATGTGGCCACTTCAGCGTGCAGATTTTGAAAAGCCGAAAGACTCGCTTAACACGACCACAAAGTAAAGGCGAGTGCGCCTGCAGGGATGGAGAGCGCGGAGATCAACAAGTCGCTGCTGGCGCTGAAGGAGTGCATCCGCGCGCTGGGCATGAAGGGCAACAACCACCTGCCCTTCCGCGTGTCCAAGCTCACGCAGGTGCTGCGCGACTCCTTCATCGGGGACAAGTCGCGCACCTGCATGATCGCCATGATCTCGCCCGCCATGTCCTCCTGCGAGCACTCGCTCAACACGCTGCGATACGCCGACAGGTAAACCTTGCTAACCCTAAAATTAAATTTAAATTTAAATTAAATAAAATTCTCCGTTTCCATTGTTCTCATTATTGTTATAAATTTCTTCGCATCTTATATGTTCAGGTAGAAATTTGTGGATTTAACAAAATATAAAAAATAAGAAGATAATCATTCAATCCTTTTAATGTCGCCCTCATAACCCGCCGTAAAGCAACATATTCTTCATGTATTGTGTTTCGGTTGGGGAGGTGTGGTTGCCGGATACAC
>DWON01004110.1:0-16782 GCA_018251015.1 Phocides pigmalion okeechobee | reverse complement strand
TGGAGGCTCCTTGAAACAGTAATCTTTATAATGCGGTATGAAATAAATATATAAACTTACCTATATGTGATAATGTATATTTTGGTGGGAGTGCGTGTATGTGCACGCGAGCGTGCACGCGTTTATGTTTTTTGGTATGTCGTTAACAGTCTGGAACATTTTAGGGAATGTATTCGTAAAATAATTTTAAATGATCACCTGACTAAATGGCTATATTATATCAGCTGTGTTTACCTTCGCTCACGCGGGTACCATGAAAAAGATTTTGATTACAATAATACAGTAGATTAAGATATTGTAAATGTAGCTGGTCTTGGATATTCCATCTTGGAATTTTCTTCATTTTATTAATGGACTTTAATAAAAGTTGTAAGTAACTAACATGAAAAATTAACCTCTTCTGATATGTGTTTATATAGTAGTACCGTCCTAGGAAAATAAGTGTCTACTTAATTAACAGTAACTTTCTTACGCAACTTGACCTTAGTAGATAACCTAGATATATTAGATCGATACTATGTTATAGTAAATTACAAAAAAATACATACGTAAAAGGATGTTATCGGTTTACGATATGATTCTAAGTTTATTAATTAAGATACTGGCCAAAGTCCGATTTATGTTTCAAACTTACAATTTCAATACATTGTATATACAAATTGTTTATATTAACTCTTAGCATTTAAACCTCTTGTTATATAACAGAAATAAGTACGTCATTGGTGCCCTTAAAGTTGAACTACGTACTAGGTTTTCGATTTTTTTTATCACAAGCATAATTAGAATGTCGTCACAGGACGCGCCGCAACTTGTAACAACGAAATTTAATTAAAGACACTCCGATAACGAAAAAGATAGTAAATTAAATAAAAATACTGGTTATTAGTTTTACCACAATCCATCCCGAAATATTATAAAACAAAATCCCCCGTCGCGTCTGTCTATCTGTCCGTTCGCGATAAATTGAAAAAAGTACTGTACGGATTTTCTCACAATTTTCAACAACAGATAGAGTGATTCATTCATTCATAAGTTAAGTGTTTTTGTAAATTGAACGGAAATTTATATAGTTAAATTTTAGATTATTTAGTCGTCATTTGCAATAGATGTTTGTACTAATTGTTAGTTTTTGAACTGGGTAATGATCGGATGCATGTATGAAAGAAAAATAATGTAAGTAAATATAAACTCTGTTACCCGAGCGCAGCGAGGCCGGGTATATAAGCACATATAAGATGTTACCTAATGTACTATCGTTGAACCTACTGTTAAAATTTGATGTTGATATCGATGATTGTTGAAGGTGAAGGAAAAATATGCCGAAAGGAGACATACTGCGCCAACCTATGTATAGTGTAATATGAAAAAGTGTGACGGCTGTAGAAGCAACAATGAACTAGCTCGAAGCAACAGGCTAGTAGATATTATTTAATTAGGATAAGGCATGATTTGGTACCTTTGATAAGTCTGGGCAAAATATTCAGCGTACCCTTTTGCTTTTTTCATAGTCTTTAAACACGATAATATTTCTAACATAATAGTAACAAATTACACGTATTTTTCCTACTTCAGTATATTATCTTACCATTAGCATTCATACAACACAAAGCTGCAACATTTGGTAAGTAATGAAGCTAAACTATAATAATCATAATCCAAATACTACGGCAAGCTTTAGCAAATTTATCGACCTTCGGGGAAAAGTAATTACGATTAGGATTAGCTAGTATCAGCCACCAAACCCCCGATGGGAATTAACCAACGATTCTCAATACACATTACTTATTATTGAACTGGAAATAATTGTAAGTAAAGATGTTTTGTCAGATGACTTTGCCAACGTGGGATTTTTTTTATTGTGAAAGAGTAAGAAACGGGCATGCAGGCCACCTGATTTTAAGCGGTCACTGCAGCCCATGGACAACCACGTACAATCTCAAATAGAACAGAAGTTCTAATTAAGGATGGACGTGGATGCGTTCCTACTCTTGAGGACTAAGATGGTCGCCTCCAATAATGTCTATCCATATAAATGTAACAAAATCATATAAAGGCGGTTTTGGATGTTTGATACCATTTAACGGCATAACTAATTTAAAATGTATTTGGTAAGTACTTGGGTTCTTACATTTAAATATAGCCTAGATTTTTCCTAAATAATGCCAATTTCCGCGTGTCGGAAAATCCGCGTCGAAAGCTGTAGGCAATATAGCTAGCTAAATAGCTAGTATACAATCTTTCACTGATTCATTATTCATTTAAATTCATATTAAATTTGCAAAATCGTAAGTACAGAAAAAATAATAATTTACGCGAAAACTGACATCATCTCGTTATATTAAATTGTAAAAACATAAACGAACTTTACGTTCAAAACTATTGTGTCAATAACGTTCATAAATCCTTCACTAAACATATTTCGTATCACGCTATAAATATAATTACGTTAAATAAATGCCACGTTAATTACAATTTTATGATGATTACATCCGACTAAAATTAGTTTCGGTTCTTCTAAGGAAAACAATTTTTATTGCACTTTAATTTTATTTTTTAAGTTTTCTCTGACTTCTATTTCTATGGCTTTATTTATAATCGAGTTCAAAATCGGAGATTTCCTTTTTTCGCTCTATAAAATCCTCAAAATATTGTCACGTCGGAGAATTCGTTGAATACTGAACTATTTTTTTTTTCTATAGCTACTAATCTAAATGCCGACTGGAAACAAATCTATTTTATCAAATTATTTCTTAATTTATTGTAACTTTCAAGTTTTCGTTTTTTGTAAAATCTTACAAAAAAATATAAGAATAATAGCAAAGGAGCATGCAGGTCACCTGTTGCTAAATAGTCGTTGCTGCCCATAGACATTCTTCATACCTTTACCTTTTTTACCTTTAACCACAAAAAGGACTGATGACCTATCTGAGCCTGTATGTGGATGTGTTGCTACTTCTAACTGTAGCCAGCAACCACACTTCTGTAACCGAAATTCATGAGTTCCTTCACAATGGATAATGAAGGTGGCGGTGGTATATGTCCAGTCGAATTCCAGTTCTATCACCTATCAAAACCAGGGGACGACCTTGCTATGCGACGAGAGATATATATTTGCGATAGATTCATTAATTTCTCATTACATGTTACGTTACTATTTCTGCCTCCACTACACCCGTATCTTCTGTTTATCTTGAAACATACATTCTAATTTAAATCGGACTACTATGTAGAGACCAAACTAGATCCGAACCAAAATTGAGCCGAACACTTGTAAAGAAGAAAATATTGAATGATTTAAAGACTTGCTTTTAATCGATTAAACATTATGGTTTTAAAAGATGTTCAACAGTCCCTACTTTTTATTTACATATTATTGAGATTACAGATAGCATAATGTATTAAGTGACATGTGACCATAATGACACACGTGCCTAACAGGTACTTTATTTTTAGCAATACAAAGGTTAAAGACCGCATTTAATGAGAACATTCTCCTACTATATGTACTACATGTACAGTGAAAGTAGATACCTTGAATAAATTTAAAGTTACTAAAAAAATGTTGATGAGTGCGAATTTTAAAATTATTCCTGGTCCAATTATCTATTAAGCTTCATATTTTTATGACCTAAATCATGACTAACGACTGACTTTTACATTTTCTTATTTTATGACATATTGTCGACTTGACACTGAAAATGATTTCTCCATCTTCACTTTTAATTAATAAGTAAATAAACTACATTATAATGTACAATTCGTTTTTATGATGATGAAACTTCTATGCTTAATTGAATTTGTAAAAAAACGAACACTAAAGTTCATGTATGTCTATGTCATCAAGACTTTTATCAAACAATAGCATAAACTTAGACACTGACCTCTGTGCAACATAAAATACACAAGTATAGGTAACGCAAATTAAAAACAAAATTCCGACTCGTCGATGATTGTGTGCGATGATGATGATGCATATCTACAAAGGTCGGGACTCTGCTCTTTCCTTGATAAATTACTAGACCCGTGTTAGTCCAGCGATTACAAGCGAGCGATACATCACGCCGCTTCGGGTGGCGAAGCACGTACTTCGCTCATCAATTCCGCCCGTCCGGAGTGCGATCAGTCAACGCTATCGGCACCGGTACCGGTCCCAAAATTAGCAACCGGTCTAAAGTATATTTACCTTTAACCACAGCGGTGCTTAAGGGTACATACATTTTACGGCGTGTTAAAAGATATTATTACTAGCTAAGATTAAAGAATTCTAGAATAATGTGAAAAATAAGCCAGTTTTCCGTCTGTTAAAATGGTTAACAGTAGCCTTCTATAACGACGCTGATATTGGTGGATGTTGGACTGCTTAAGTTGGGTATTCACTTCTTGCTGTGATAACTTACAAGACCTGTATTAGTCTAACGTTTACAAACGCGCGATACATCACACCGCGTTGGGTGGCAAAGCACATACTCCGCTCATCAATTCCGCCTGTCCGGAGTGCGATCAGCCAACGCTATCGGCACCGATAGTGGTCCTGACCGTGACAAAATTAGCTAGCGGAACTTCCTAAAGTATATTTACCCTTTACCGTTTTAGAAATTTAACATTTTTAGGACGCGTCGCAGGTAGAAATTTCATAATTATGTGACAGATAAGATTTTTTATTGAAGATAAAATAGTATCGTTAGTCTCGTAGAACGACGCCAATAATGACTTAATGTTGACGTTTTCCCAAAAGTCAGCTTCCGTATTAGTTTATCGATTAAAAGTGGTTGGTGAAACTCGCACTCCGATGACTATATTCGCCCGTTCCTGAACCGATCCATCACCGCTATCGGAACAAGTACCAATCCCGAGAGTATAAGGAAATTAGCTACAGGAAGGGTCAAAAACATTATTGCGTTTTATCACCCTTGTAATTGGCTCCCACATTCATCCATTTTACAAATTTATATATTGAGATTGGGAGAAAAATAGAAATTAATGATACAATGATGTTCTTGGTTACAAATTTATTCAATTTTTTTAAGAGTGAAGAAAAATGTTACGAACAGATCATAGACGATATAACTAAGTTCTATATAATGTCTTTAGAAATACGTAAACTCTAGGGACTTGTATTTGGGCACTATGGACTATCTCCTACAGGTGTACGTGACGGAGTATTCTTTAAATCTTTCTCAGGTTCAGAGAATAGTGACAACCGAAGACGTGTTATATAGTTGTCTGTCAAAATGTCAAATAATGCAGAATCTAGGCTGCTCTCCACTGGGTTTAAATGTACAAAAAATATATATTCAATATATTAACTATTAATTTTTTTCAATATTTTTATCCGCAATACCTATCTAGTACCTAACAGCTTGCAATTTACGGCACGCAACTGTCAATGACCTTTGAAGGCTTTTGCGTTATATTTTTTGCAAATTTCATATCTTTGAAGTGAATTATTCAACTATTAATATAGTCGATACGCAATTGAAATTTAAAGAAAAAAATCCCAAACGTTAGATTTCCATTTGACGTAAATGGAAATCTTCAATTAATCGGTTCCATTGACTGTCTTGTTTGAATTCTATCGAAACTTGTATAAATGGGCACATTCCTTCAAAATACCAGTAAGAAAATGTATTCAGGAAGACATTTGCAAGTTATATTTCCGCATAGAAGATTGAGGACAAGCAATCAGAACGACACAATACAATACGATCGTAAATTCGTGATAGTTTCCGTCAAATATTTCGCGTCAAATATTTGTACGTCAAGTATCAAATCTTTTGTGAAGAACTTGGTTTTGGCGCGAAATTTGTACTTACTGCGGTATTCATAAAATTTGGAGATAATTAAATTATGAATATTATTCATCCAAATTCAAACATTTTTATTTCATTATTTGCATACGGAGTTACAATTTAAATCAGTTCATATTATTTATATTTGTACGTTGTTTAGAGCTTAATTTAATTTTAGGTTATTTTATTTTACCCATTACTTACAAATAACTTAAATTTTAGCGGTAAGGATGTACGTTGATTCCACCTAAGCATTAGATAATGACTTTTCCTAGAATGGGCCAGGCTTTATATCTGACGTAGGTAATCATTTACTCTTCAACTCTGTAGATTTTTCTTTTTTTAGAGTGGGCAAAATTTAAAAGGTAGACACTGTTCATATTTGTCCAATCTAGCTATTATTTTCCATTGTCTAGGGAGGTTAGAAAAGTTTTCAGGATATGAATGGCTCTATCCACCTTGTGTCTACATAACTCTAGTACACACAATGGAACTCTTCTCATGCGTTGTCAGGCACACATATGTGTAGCAATTTTCTCTATTTGAATTTATCGTATATTGAAATACAAGATTTTAATTAATGTAATTCAATAAATTATAAACAGATATTTGTGACTATTATGAACCACCAAATTGAATCTTAAACAAAACGTATTAAAATCTAAAATCAATACATTCATTCACATTTCAGACATACTTAGACAAAAAACGTGACCTATTTATTAAGTGTTTATTTTTAAAGCCTGGTGCGCGCATACATTAAGAACATTAGGTTCATTGTCCATCTATTTTAGTATTTGACACATATTCACCTGAGCTAAGACTCGTAGATATTTAGGTAGCATTCTTTAAACCCCAATAAGAAAATGAGAACGGGAAAATCAGATTATCCACTAAGAAAAGCAAGGGATTTCGCGACAACGATTCTAGAATTTTCTCAAACACACATGTAATTATTTAATGGATTAAAGAACAAAAAATGTGAGTTTGGAAATTTGTATTTTAAAATGGTATTAGAAACCATTTTTCCCTAAAGAATACAAAATATCATCACCTACTTTTCCACTGTTAGAGATGCTATTTTTTCACATTTAAATGGGATAAAAAGGAACGCAAATTTCCAAATAAAAATAAATCCAAAACGTTTATTAAGTGACGGCGTAATACGGTAACGAACAAAAGACAACATAATTGAGAATCTCTTTTCTTTTTTAGAATTCGGTTAAACATTTATTAGAATTTATTTTTGTCTTGCAGAAGCACTGTTTACATTATTACTAAGCTACGGTCATCGTTTGATGTACACTACGATACATACACGTTACATCAAAATGAAACTTTTTTAGAGAAGAAAATTTTGAGTAGATTAAAATTGATGTTCAATCCAAATAGCTCCCTCTAGTAAGGAAAGTGACGTGGTCGGCGAAAATAACGTTTTTGCGTAAAACAAGCTTAGTTGATCGTAGTGAGGGAAAGCACTCAATCCGTAAACTGATATTGGTCTGAGGGTGGATGTGGAGTATGTGTGGTCCGCACACGACACCCAACACTACCAGAAACCGTTTCACAATCTTTTGGCTAATGTTTCCCAGTCCTTACGAACAACTGAAATAATAGGCAAGAAGTGGCACAAAATGAAAATGTAAATAGTTTTTTATAGACACGAATATATTGTTCTAAAACATTTTGCAATATACCTGCCGACGATTATATTGTAATTAAAAGTACAATTACTTTAATACTTGTTTTAGTGGTTATTATTTTCGATTTAATTTTTAATCTTTTTTTTCTCTTATTCTCGTTCCTTTTTTTAGTACAAAGTAACGACGCCGCCGGTGACAAGAGGGCTGGTTCATATCTCGCGCAGAGAACTGCGATTGCTATTCTACGCGGGAATACAGCTACTCCTTTTAGATAGTTTAGATTAGACTTAATTTTAAATTAGTTCATACTAAGATTAAAATCTATCTAAAATGTAAATAAAATTATTTAATTTCATTTCATTCTCTGAATATCCCGGCTTGCTGATGTTAAAATGGACATGTCGCCTTTTACTTATTTATTCCTTTTACACGTTTGCTTCAAATATGCCTAAACGGTAAAGAAAGATACGAGCTGCATGATTTATCGGACTGTATTATAATATCAAATGTTGTCCAAGCAAAGCCGCGGCCAAAAATGCGTAGAAAACGATACATACAAAAGAGTATTCAATCTAACATTTGTACTAATAAAAATAAACAAGAAAAAATAACCAAATCAATTTAAAGTTACGTACCTATACGTAAGTATCCAAAAACACCATTAGCATATTAACTTCATTTGCGTTGCGATAAAACAAATTAATGCGTACACAATCAAAAAAGAAAGAAAAAGTACTTATACGTGTATGTAGTATTACACTTAAGGCGTTCGCACAACGACTGGTTATTTCATAAAGAATAGTGACTGTAAGTTGCATTGTTACGTAGTTATTGCCATTCATCACTGCTAGTGATGTGTTGAGTTCTAATTATTCGCGTACGCAAAAACGAATTATATCCTACAAATATCAGACTAAACCGACAATTATTACGTAGTACATACTAGGTACTTATAAATATTAGTACAAGTAATGGTATTCCCCTAACGATGTGTATACGAACAGGAATTATTTTATTAAATCGAATTTACTACTCCAAATAGTATTAATCCGAACATATTCTGTGTTCCTTTTCTTAAAATAGAACGAAACAAAGTTTAGGTTTTAGAAAGTTAACGTGGTAGATCAAATATAGCTAGCTAGCTATATGAAAGTTACTGATCATCCTTTAAATCATATGAAATTTGCCTGATCAAATTATTATATAATTTTCATTTTTTATAAATTATTAAGTATTATTTAAAATGACTGCCATTGTTTTCGGAATTACGCATATGGTTTATAATTTAAATATATCTTTGGTTCGCGACAAGCTTAATTTTGCTCAGATAAGTTTTGTCCAGATCGGTTTGTCATCCACAAAGATGGCTTCGACGTAAAAAAATTTAAATTACTCAAAGTGAGAAAAGTTACTTCGGATTTTGAATCATTACAAAATGTATCAGGAGCCAAATTTACCAAATCCGAATACGGTTGTTACAACGACATGAACAACAGATAGTAATTACTATATACTAAAACGAAAATCTTTGACCATCTTTTAACTACAGCATCAAAATAGTCATATTTACGAAAGTGTGTCAATTCTCAATTTTGGTACACAATAATAGGTTACCGAGAACCTAAAACATATTATCACAAACATCGCATGTTTGATAAAAAATATGATAAGATCTATATGACTGATAATATGGATAAGATATTTATCGCAGATACGAATAATCAGTGACGTTTATTTGCGGAATATAATTATTGTTACATCACTATTAGTTATAAGCATCAAGTTGATTCATAGTCATCAATTGATTCTCATTTTGTTCGGTCAGAAAGCTTCCGTTTGTGTAGTTATTAGAGCGTGCGGATATCTAATTGTAGTACCGTAAAATATATAGGTTGAATAGCTAACATCTGATTTGGTACGATAGGCGGTGGAATTATAGTTTGACAGGGAATCTACTGCCGCCCTCGCAATGCGCCGTGAAGCAATTCTTATGTTTCTATTGGAATGTGTGGTTGCCGATTACAACTACAAGCAAAGCGACCATTGAACTTTATTGAGACTATTTAACTGCAGAGACCACTTAAAATCAGATGGGCTGTTTGTTACACTTCTGAAATAAAAAAAAAAGATGAACCAGTGTCTTTTATACAACCTAAATTTTGAACTCATGACATCTATTGTATTTAATTCGATGTGGAAATACTTATCTGTTCGTTTAGGATTTTCCTAATTAACTTTTACATGAACCATCCCGGAATTAGACCAAAAAAAATCTAAATTGGTGAAGCTATTTTTGACTCTTTACAGAATTTATGCACTCATTTTTTTATATATAGATGGAACATAGATAGATATTAAATACAAATAAAATGCTATTCTTAGGGATTTCCATTCCAACTATCTATTTCTGGTGTGTTCTTAAAAAACTCTTTAACATTACAGTCTTAAGGCAAAAATAGTAATATTGTGTTATAGTTAATTACATTATGCCAGTCAATTCTTTCATCCTCACAGTTGTCATTTGAGATAGCTAACTTAGTCAGAGTTAACTGACTGGATCCAAGCAATGGGCAATAGTATTTTTCTGCAATTGTTTTTTATTTATTGCATTATGCCAGTCAATTCTCTTATCCTCACAGTTGCAATTTGAAATAGCTAATTTAGTCAGACAGCTAACTGACTAGATCCAAGCAATTAGCAATAGTATTTTTCTGTGTTTGTTTGTTCATTATAGTCATCATCATGCTCAGCCTAAACAGGCTATTTTGTCAAATTTATGCGTTCCATAGTAGCGATATATATTTTTAAGTATAAATGTTGTTTTCTGCACAGTGAAAGTGTAACATAGTATTATTTGGATGTGTCATTGGTTGTTATAGGCGATGGTTTAGTTACTAAACCTAAGCATAACCTAATATTTCCTATATGTTGTTTACAGTAGGCATCAACACATAGAGACGACTATTATGTTAGCAAGTATCTAGGCTACAGAAATAACTTAGATGGCTACACTTTGAATTCAGGCAACCATCTTAATCCTCAGGAGGAGAAATATCTTCATTCGAACTCTATGGGCTGCAACTACTTAACACCAAGTGGTTTGCATGCTCGTGCTTGCTTCTTCATGCTTCTCACATAAAAAAAAAAACTTTTATGGTATAGTATGTATAGTAACATTTCTTACACTTGTAGCCCGAGACTAGGGTTTTCTGTGTCATGGGTATCTTGGACTGAAACAAAGACCCATACACAAACACTCTGATCCAGAACCGAAATCAAATAATAACATTCTTATGTTTGCTTGCCTGGAAATAGAACCCCTGACACTTTGCACATAAGGCCATTCACATTACTATAGCACCATACTGATTGTCATTTAGGGATGGACGTAAAAGTTAAACTACAATACTACAATCAAAATTAAAGAGCTATGTAGTTTTAGAACAAATCACTTTTATAATCATAGAACTGTTTTGATTACCAAACAAATTCATACATTAATCATTATGAATTCATACTTAGACTATTATTGAAGTTACACATAATATGTGGTAAATAGATATTATAAACATGCATTTTTTAATTATTTTGGGATAATAGGGAAGAATTGTGCAGAATTAAATGCATTTATTGTTTTTTAGTGTCCTAAGACATTAACTATAAAAGGTTTGTATTTTCTTATAGTCTTTTTCAGTATTTAATTCACTTAAGTAACATAAATGTTTAAATTTAGAAAGCGTTGCTTATTGCAGCTGTCTTAATAACATTCAGTAGTTAATTATAATTGTGTAAATAACAGAGCGCAACATTTAATTACTGAGAATTCAAATGGAAAATTATGAAACATTATTAAACGAAACTTTAATTAAGTAATTGATAAATTTAAAGTTTTGAAAGTTACTATATAGGTAATATTTCTATTCCGCATTTCCAAGTAACTTTAATTTATATATTTACCAAGTGAAGACATTTAACTTTCAATAACTTCCTATTTTATTACTAAAAGTAATAGTAGAGTAAGTGTTGATCATAATTTTATAATTATTATTTAGGTACAGTACTTACCTCGTCACGCTGTAGCGGTTTTTCGAAATTACTGAATAATTTAAATAAAAAAAAGAACTGTGGCTGATATAATACTCAAGACGTCATAATTTACTAGGTTTATCACAAGCACTTGAGACCCCAAGTTTAAATACGGAAACTACGCTATTCTACTAATAATACCAGAATTAAATGGGAATTAATTTTAAATATTGGAAAACGTAGGCACAGATCTACGTCACATTATTTTGACGTTATCGTAACGAGTAACGACAGCGGTGACAGCTGTCAACCGTTAATATTCGGAAAGTCGTAATAGATATGTTCAGACATTACGATTCTTTTTAAATATACGAGTGTTTATGTTAATTTTTGTTCAATGAAAATTATTAACAAAAGTGTGTTTTGGACGGGTTTTGAAATATTTTGTTTTATATATGTAAATCATTAACATAATATAATATAATTGGTACCTATGGATAGAAAAAAATGTGGGTGCCGTTTTTAATGATACATATAAATTAACGACCCAGGTTCTTGAGAAGCTTATTTTGAGCATCGTAAGTATAAGATACGAAACAGTTTATTCGTTTCATTGATACGCATTTCAAAAATTATAACCGTATTTGCATTTATATTTGTAGCGATACAAAGAGGATGCTCAATATTCAAAGAGAGCAGAAGTACATTGATTTGCGTTCTTTGATTTCTTATAAAATCCTATCAGCTTTTCTAGGTATATTATAATAATAAATCATAAATATTTTCGTAGGTATACATTTTGTGTGTGATTTTTATACTATCAATAAGTTGTACGCACCACAATATTACGTCAATTTAGGAAACAGCAGAGCAGTTCTTAACTTTATATTTTTGGCATTTAAAAATATTACTGTCTATTATTACTATTAATATTTCAAGTCACGTTCGAACTTCTGGTGTGGTGGTTTATTTAGTTTGTTTTATTCACAAACTCCAAATTGTTAAATGAGTCTGTATGTAGAGTTTGTAAAAGATTGTTAGCTCTGCCATTTACTAATAGCAATGTATATAAAACTCAAAGCAACGTATTCATGTGTGAAGTGAAGTCATGCATGAGGTGTTTCACATTCGTTTTATCCTGTAAACTGTGTCCTGTAAACTGTAAGATGATATCTCTCCTTTAGCATTAGCACAGATAATATATTATTATGATGCATTCTAGCGATTACTTGAAATATCAAAGCAAACAACACTGCATTTTTAAAAAAAGGAAAGGTTAAAAAGGGTTTATTGGGTAATCATTGGGATAGTTCTTTTTAACCTACACAAAAAGGAGTAAATTACCTGTAGGTAACTATAATAGGTGTCCGCTTTGTATTTTTTAACTGAAAAACACGAATCGTAACAACGTAATTCGCATTTACTGCCCGTAAGGTACAATTAATTCTGACGTAATTATGTATAATATATTCTAATTGAATATCTTCAATTCAAGGCAATTCTTCAAAGCATAGATAAAATATTCCAAAATATTTAAAAGGAAATATTCAACCGATTCTATAAAACCTTTGAAATAAATACGCTAGACTATTATGGTTGTTTCAAGCATAGACAAATAACTTAAATATATGGTTTAAATATGGAAATATTGTTTTAACTCGATCTACATTGTGTCATATATATAGTTTTTTTCATGTTCGTCCCGAAGTTATAAACGAACATTTTTAAATTTTGTTAAAATACTATGTTGGTGTCTAAGAGGATAATTATTTTGTATTCGAATTATCCTTATAAAAGTATAAATAAAGATGAATTTATAATTAAACTACGGATAAACAAGATTGTTATTTAACTTTCTTTAGAGAAAAATTAAATCAATTTTTGAAAGACTTCACATGTGACCGATTCTTATATGGAGTCCTTTTCAGAGTTTTACTTCAGCGGTTCGAAGTTTCACGCATCAAGTATTTTTGTCAAACATGTGTTTATTTACTTGGCATTTCTGTTTTAGTCAGTTATCTTATTTATATTTCGGTTTCATCTGGATTTGTGTACATTATTGTTTTATTTCATTTTTTTATTCAGATAAGTAGTGGACCTCCAGTACAACGGCAGATGTGTAACTGCCGCCCTCAAAGTCCATCTCGAAGCAACTCTTGTGTTTCAGTTGGAGAAGTGCAGTTGCCGGCCACGTTTTGAAGCGAGGCGATCTGTTATGGGTGGTGGAGCCGTTAGAGCTCGCCCGGGGCGGCACCACCGCCACCCTCATAACCCGCCGTAAAGCAACATATTCTTCATGTATTGTGTTTCGGTTGGGGAGATGTGGCTGCCGGATACACATTATTAGAGGCGACCATCTTAGTCCTCAAGAGTAGGAACGCATCGGTGTCCATCCTTAAATAGAACTTCTGTTGTATTTGAGATTGGATGGCTGCAGTGACCACTTAAAATCAGGTGGCCTACATACCCGTTTATTTTTCTTTCATAATAAAAATTAATGTTAGTCATCAAGAATAGCAACGTATTTACGTTCGAGTTCAGATAGGATTTTGTTTTTTTTTGTGGTTGTACGTGGATGTTTATGGGCTGCGACCACTCAACATCAGGTGGTTTGCATGCGCGTTTGCTACTCTTTTTACATAAAAAAATGTTGTTACGATTTCCATTTATGCTATGAAGTTTATTATATAATTCCAAGATTAACTGATAAAACACTTTCAGACCAATAGTTAATATTTGTTGTTCCTGATAAAATCTATTTGTGACGAACATTCCGTTGAAATCGGTTCACCAATTCCCTAGTTTAGTCATTTTTACCTTTGGAATGGTGGAAAGGCGGAAATACCGGGTAATTTCATTGCGTGATGAACATTTGACCACTTATAAGGAGTATAACAACATAGAACTCTCTATTCAAAAGTGAATAAATTCATTTATTAAGAATACAGTTTTATCTTATTATTTCATAAGAATATCTGTGTTATTTTTCACAAAGGCATCATCGTCCATCGGTGTAGAATCCTGAAACAAAGACAAAAATGTTATATAAATATTAAACAAACGGCAAAATTCTAATTTTAAATACAATTAAGAGAGTTTCAATTATTATTAAAAGGGACTCAAACTTATATTTTCAAGGCTTAATCCTAAGTATTATATAAAGTTCATTTTTCCTTTATTAATTTATTTGTGTTACTTTAATGAAAACTACTGCAATCTACTTTAAATTTAGTGCATTGACTATTGTGAAATTGGTACATTGGTTGTATTATAGAGTTCGTATCATCACACTATATTGTATTGGAATTGAGCAATGGCATAAGAATTTTTAAGGTGGGAGAACCGGGGAGGTACCACCACCACCCTCATAATCCGCCGTAAAGCATTACTTGTGTTTTGGTTGGAGAGGTGCGGTTTCCGGCTACACTTTGAAGCGAGGCCACCATCTTAGTCCTCAGGCGCAGCAACGAATTTATGTTCGAGCTCAGGTAGGATTTTAGTCTTATTTGTGATTTGACGTGGATGTCTATGGGCTGCGACTACTTACCATCTACACTTCTCATATAAAAAAATCAATAACATAACTGCCTTTTTAAACAATATATTTTCAGTTACATGTTGTTATACAATTTATGTCGGGCATCTGATCTAAGTATATCTCGCAAACAAAGGCGTACGTTAATTCTAGCAAACTATATTTATGTAGTGCTTTTGACTTATCGCCTAACATCTGCAAAGTATGCGAATAAAACTTAATTAATGAATTCAAACAATTTGTAAAATATTTATCGATGAATAGTTTAAAATGTTAAGATAGTCAAAACACTTTCAAGTAACTAAGGAATTTTAACAATGCCTTCACCTTCATTAAAATCTGCCTGAAAGGTCGAAATTCACAACAAAAATTAAATATTAAACGATAATTTTGAAACGGTAATAATTAATTGAGTGTTTTAGTAATTTACTAACTTCGGATTGCTTGATTATGCCTAAATATCGTTTACTAGCATCAACCTGTGGCTTTGCCCACAAAATATAAGGTTAGATACCAGCTGTAAACAGTATAGGTACCCGCTATTATACGTCATTTGAAAAATATTGCTTTTAGAGGCAGTTATTGGTCATTGCGTACTTCTAATATAATATAACGTATATTTAGCTACGTAGCCTATAAAGAGACCAGATATTGTGAACAAAATTTAAGGAAGCTTGAATCAGTAGTTGTATCTAGGTAGACACCTTTCATTCTGTCTACGATAGTAATTGTTTTTCATATTATAATAACAATAATAGTTATCGTTAGCTTTCTCGTTTTAGAAGCGGCAAGAATTCATAGGATGTCAAATTGTACGAGAGATATATCTGTGTATACATATAAAATATATAATGTAAGTGAGGTCTCGGGCGACATAAATCAACGCAAAGGCGTTATGCACATAACTCTTCTAACGCGGACCGCTCGACATTGGTAGAGATTGTACCCTACCATGGATAATAATCCACTGGATTTGTCATGGAAAGTACGAATACAGCTCTTACGAAGCTGCTAATAAATACACCTGTATGTAATCTGAAAATAAATTTACAGATGGGGAGTTGCTAACGCCCTTATGATACTGTTTGAAGCAAATCTGTGTTTTTGTTGGACAAGCGTAGGTAGTGGTTATATGTTTAAGCAAGATCCATCTTAGTCGTCAGCGGTAGCAAAACATCTATGTACGAATTCATATGAAATTTCGGTCATGTTTGGGATTTAACCTGGCATGAAGATTCATGGGTTAGAACAACCACTTATTAGATTGACTCAAATTCGCTGGCAACATTTATAAATATTGTATGACTCTTTTGTAGCTAGTATTTGTTCTTGTTAGAATAATTAAATTTACCTTTATGAATATAATAATTATTTCTCTGAAAAAAACAATTTTAAGTCTCCATCTACCTTCTTATTTATGAGATGCGTTTTCATACACAGACGTCTCCGGATTCGATATTCAGCCAAGCAGGCTATTAAATGATAAATTTAGAGTAAGTTTTTTGGTTTGAATGTCTGTAATCTTTATTATTCTCAAGTTCATAACGCAGGGCATTCTAGGATAGGGCAATTAATATAGAAATGATTATTTATTCATTATTATATGTTCTGTGCTAAAATAAAATTATCATTATCATTTCGAAAAGCTGAAATGCTTTTTTTTTTTTATATTTTAGCCTATATTATAGCCTATGGACATTTGCAACACCAGGGGAGTCGCCAATGCATCGCC
Source organism: Phocides pigmalion okeechobee (assembly GCA_018251015.1). NCBI lineage: Eukaryota > Metazoa > Arthropoda > Insecta > Lepidoptera > Hesperiidae > Phocides > Phocides pigmalion. Next base: position 57 of record DWON01004110.1, on the reverse strand, counting down.
GGCTTTGAAGGAGAGCTCTCTTTACACCTTTCTTGAAGAGCCCCATGTCATAGCGTT
>DWON01004109.1:0-16785 GCA_018251015.1 Phocides pigmalion okeechobee | reverse complement strand
TTTGATTATAAGAATATAAAAAGAATAATTTAATCTTCAATTTATTATTTCATTATAAACTGTAAATAAATTATTGGAATCGTTATGGTTCATTACTATCTCAATTAGTGTGTAAAAATGCTTTTATATTGGTCAAATTCTTATTCAAGCAGTGACCTAATCGATATGTGGATGTAGTTTAGCCAAAAACTTGGCATCACGCCGAACATGCACTAAACGCAGTTACCTCAATTTGGTCAACCTCTACCAATTTCAAGGTGTTATTGTAAATTACATTAATTTAAATTAAACGTAATAGTGGTACCATAATCTTCTCATTGAGCCTTTAAAGTTTAATTTAAAATATACATTTAAAAATTTCATTGTTTTGAGAATACAAAATACATATTTATATTATCGTTCAGTGTTAAATGTTATTTATAAATCAAAATCATTCATTAATTATTCAGTGGAATAAAATTAGGGTATTATAAAAATCAAAATTACAAAACACAGAAATTTACGTTGCTATAAATATATAAAAGAAATAGGACAAGAAATCTGAAATAGTGAACATTTCTTTATTCATTGCGTGAAATAAAATCTCATATTCATCTCTAGAACATATTATTACATGTTCATCGCCCTTCCTACGTATGTGAAAGTTTTAGCCCTATAATCGCTGTGATTATTCTACGAAATTCCGGTTTACATGTTAAAATCACAAGTTGAGTGACTATTACATTGTATGGTGACTTGCGTTTTATCGAGTGTTAGCGAGATTAATGGCGGTTCGTCGCTCGCGGCAATTACACGCGCAATGTGGCGGCATCATGGTTTTGTTGTGCTCACTACTGAACCTATGTTTAACGGAATGACGCGTGAAATGGAGCGATGCGATTCACTTTATGACGTACGTATAATCATGCTTTTATTCCAAAGAACATGTTTACATATGTAAAGACATTAAGATATAAAAACATTGATAGCCGATTATCATCACTTGCATTATCGTCAAGAAAAACATCTTGAGGAGACAGGCATGTCAGAAAGATTTTAAAAAACTCTCAAAAGTAGTATAAATTCTACTAGTCCGTGTTTCGCCAGGGTATTTGACCGTGGTCAATGCTCTATTCTAAGAGAAAATCCGTGACCGACAGTAGCAGTACGACAATTAAAATGTTGATACTGAAATTATAAGCTGAACTAAATGCATATAAGAAACTATTAACAATGTGATCTCATGGATAATATTACTTAAATATATCCGGTCATAAATTTAAGAGTTAATGTTTGAATCAAATCTTCATATGGACATTTTGCATTTTAAACATAAATTATATATTAACCAAGCCTACTTGTTCAATTTAAAATCTGAATAAAAATACTTATGTATTCTTAAATTTTGGGCTCATTAAAAGTGAAAAACGTAGATTTAAACTAATATAACACGGTGTAGCAGACGAAGGATAAATTTTATTTTTCCTTACAAACACATTCATTAGTGATGCAAATTTATATCATTTTCATCTAGTAGCCATGTCCTCATACATATGAAATACTCATTCATAAAATATTCAAAATGGTTTCATGCTTCTTAATTATCTATGTTTGTACTACGACAGAAAGTTTCATGTGTTCCTGCAAATTCGTTTTGGATCTGCATAGCTTAAATTATGAATTGTTGCGTTTACAAAATGTTATTGTAAATGAGACTGAACATCATATTATTTTTAACAGACTATTTTTATCTCCATAAAGAATTAACCTAAAAATAACATAAAACCTAAAAATAATTATAATAAAAGCCAAACGTAACAATCGACAGAATACGTGTCTATGCGGAATGGAACCAAAAACCAAACCAATCGCAGTTATTTGCGCGAAATATGAACCAACCCTCTTGTCACGTGGAACTGATTAAATATAAATAACGACTTGCACTTTTTTTAGATCTTTACTGCGAATCTCAATTTCTTTGGAGACACGTAAGGAATTTACTCAAAGATAAATAAGTCATCGTCTCTCATAGAAAATTGCAACATCAAGGAACTAATCACTTCTGATCATCACTGACTCTGAAAGACAGCCCTATTTGCACCTTCATTGGCCTTCATAATTAACATATTACTGCCCTACTGCTTATGTCCAGCATGACTTATTTTAAAATAAAAAAGTTTAAACTAAAGTTTAACAAGCCAACAGCAGAATGACAGACTTCGCTCAGCTTCGCGAACTTAACTAAACAGAACTGTCAGGAATGCCGAATTCTTTATGACGTGTCCCTTTACCGTAAAGCAAATCTTATTTTTTGAACACGCACATGCTTTTGAAAAATCAGAGATGCATGCCGAAGATTCAAACCCTGGCCTAATTCTCCTGCTTTTTGAGCTTACTGCGAATAAAGTTAAACAGTTTACAAATAAAACTGTGATTTTCAAGTTATCAATTTTATATAACTTCTTTCCCTTTAGAATTGTCGAGCACTTGTGCACGCAACGTTTGTAAAAGTTGCATGAGACGCCTCGGGCCGTTTTTGCTACACAATAAAACAATTAAATTTTCGCTCAGTGCTAATGCTGTTTCCTCTGCTAATATAACAAGCGAACAATATTAGTTATTTTCTAAAAAAAACAATTCTTGAATACAATAAGAAATTATAAGCCTAAGTTTCGTTTGGTTGTAAGATAAGTTATTAAAATTATTATTAGGTGTATTACAATAACAATTGTATTTAAAAACGTAAGGTCGATAATTTATAACGCTATGCTCGTTGGGGCAACGTGGTGTGAAATTCTTCCCGAAATTGTGATAAGTCCATTTCTGAACAGAGGAACATTAAAAAGTACAACCTTAAGATTGATTAACGCTTAGTTTTGAAAATTCCGACCATACTTACATAGACAGTGTAAATTGCACGTGATTTCGATGCTTCAGTCTGCATAAGTGATAAAATATAGGCTTACAGAGAGGTAAGGCGTTCACCGTTCCAGTCGCGAGGAGCATTCGACACAAATTCAATTTGCGCGAACGCCGGCGACGAGCCAGTTTGCGCGGCTAACTAGCTCCGACGTGCACGCCGGCCCTTTCATATCGTATTTTGGCGATTGAGTACCATCGTCTACTTCCTTATTATTTGCTGTAAACATTTTACACCTAGAAAAACATTATTTTCATTTTACTAAGCCAACTGTTCTACTTTTCGATATTTTAGATCTACTTTGGACTTTTTCAGGTTAGAAAACAAAGAAGAGATTTCACCACACGTTCCGATTTAGTCCTTAACGATAGCTAACCTCAAATATGCCACAACCCTACTTGGAAATAGTCACTTACAATAAGCTGAAATATACGCTCGATTGTTAATTGGTATTGTATTAAAAAAAAAATATTTTAGTACTTTGTGTTTCTGTCGAACTAAGGAACGCAATTTCAAGATTAAATAATTATGATAACTTGTGTTATTAAATCAATTTATACACGCAAAATTTCCCAAATGTATGATAAAACAAGATGTTTCCACTCATGGCGTCTTTATAGTAGTAAAAACTTATATACTTATAAGAGGAAGAAAGTTAGAAGCACAGCGGGCGATCTCCCGAGCGTCGTAATATACGCTAACAGGTCAGGACAAGACAAATGTGTTTTCTCTCTGCCACTATTACACGCAGCGTGCGCTTTCAGCTCCCCGCACTCTAATCGCGACAATAAGTGAAATCATTAGTTTATTAGGTTTTATCAATGATACACATAGGCTTCTGATTTTTATATGTGTCCTTGCAGATTTTGTAAAAGTTGAGAGGGATAACCTCGCAAAGTATTACACAAACCCATTTAACATAATATTTTAAACTTTTTTATTTACACTGACTACTTTCATAATCTCACAGTAGGATTCTCTGTGTCGTAGATGTTATGAACACACAAGCTATAAAAAAATCTTAATTAAAGATTTCTTCTTGATCGGGATTCAAATCCGGAACCCTTTACGTGCCAATCTGTTACAATGATTGACGCGCCGTGCGGCATTGTCCGGGTTAAGCGTAAAAGCGAAAATAGATAACGAAGAACAGAATATGTTTTTTATTTTGCTACAAAGTTTCGTCCTACATAAAGCAACGAAACAGTGTTGTTTAGTTAAAATAAAAATAATATGAATGTAGATGATAGAATTATCGTTCGCCGTTAAATTGTCATAAGAGCTGTTAATCCACTTAGATCATTTTATTTCTCGATCGTCATAAAGTACAAAATCAGATTAAGACTATCTCTTGTAATATAATCGTTTTTCTATTTTCGGAAAGTAATCAAATTAATAATTCTGTTTCAAATCTAGCAAGGAAAGTATTCTCATAACAATAAATGCGAATAGTTCCATGGAGTGTTACTAACTTAGACGATAGCGTACCAAGATGTTTCGCAATATTATAACTTTGAGACTTATTTTGTGTATTATTTTATATAAGCTTATTTTTCAAATACGAAAATGCCTTAACTTTGTGATAACAGAATATTTCAGACGGTAGCTGTGGTAATAACTGGGGGATACGAAAGTCCCAGTCACGACAATCAAGCCGATTACATACTATGCATCTTTTTACAAGTATGTATAATATATATATGTATATGCCAAAACCCCGTAATCATACATGTACTTAGAGACTAGTAAGACTACCCAATGAAAACACGGTGTATTATGCCATTTTAGTTCATTATTGTCAATTTATTTTTCATGAAAACGTTAATGAAAATAACACAACTCACGCACTAATAACGCAATTAAACGGTAATTTAATAAATTTGATGCAGTGAATTTGTTACAAAGAGAACTGAGAATCTCCACAAATTATTAGTCTATCTATGATGTCATTTATTTCACATTTAATATTTATTAAAGTTTTCAAAATACAGCGTAAGGTATGTTACATATACCTATACAATAATTTACAAAAAAGCATCATAAAAGATACATCATTTGAATATGAAACAAAAAGTAAAACCAAAACGTATAATAATAAGTGATTGGTATATTCTATTCAAAGTGGTAGAGTGAACTAAAAAGTATTTTTGTATTGTTTAATATTTATAACAATAACTATCCTCGACTTATAGTATTATCACCGAAAAGACGTGGTGTCGTTCATTTCTATCCGTAAGGTACAAGTATCACGTCGCCCCCGATACCTTATGGAAACGAACGGTTATGACAAAATAAGTACGATTCCGGCGCCACAGAGTCTTCTCACTTTTGTCCCCTCTAAATCTTATAGCAACACGGTGTCATAATGCAAGCAAGGCACAAACATGTCTACGTGCGCCAAGCTTGTTAAGTGGTTTGGAAGAAAAACATCACAAAAACTTTTCTTATTGTCGCAGCCCATTTAAGACATACATATTACTATACACATACACACTTCAGGAGAGAAAGAAAATAACCTACGAGGCATATAAACCTTATGACGAACGCATGTAAAGATAATTGGAATATGCAAAATATTTTGAGCTGTATTAACATTGAGCAATGTTTATATTAACGTACTGTCCTGAGAATTATAAGCAAATTGTCAAGGAACAACTAAAAACGTCCAATGGCGCCCTTCACGAAGTTAACAAAACATCCCTCGTCTCGACCCGCAGGTTTTGTAGCCGAGACTTCGTAATAATAACCTTTATAATTCTTCAAGTAAAACTCCACAAGTTTTTTAAGTGTACCTCAAAGCGACTTCACCGTCACTCTTCATACATTATGAAACGATCCGTTTTCTTACCACTCCCCTTGTACATTCCGATACTTAATTATTTTCTTGGAAATCAAATTTACGGCGTTTTCCATCTTATTATGATTATGCGATAAATATATCACATAAGCTTTTAAAAAGGTACGGTGAAATTATAAATATATTTTCAAATAGTCTCAAACGATATAAATAATATTTAAGTTATTTATATCGATTGTTCGATTCGGTGAATAGCACGTTTGTCATTTGATTTATTATTTTCTCAAAATACCCTAAGTAATGAAATCATATATAGTTTCTCTTTTTGTAGGAATTTCCATACATCTTTATTCCTGCTTCGTCTGGTTCGTTTAAGACATATGTCCGTCTTAGGAGATATAAATCACTTTCCTGTCATTTACATTTAAATATACCTGGTCTGCTTTTAATCTGTACATTTTAAATTACAAATAAATTGTGCAACAGCGTCCAAATTCATGTATTCAAGCCCCGAAGTTTTCGCGCTACATGTAGAGTTCCTCGAAAACTTGACGACAGCGACAGAAAGTCTTTCGCGGATGTAATTTTGAAAGCGTTTCTAGGAAACGACTATGACGTTGGCATAACTAAGCCGGAGACGTGTATCTCTCCTGGAGTCTCGGCCACGACTATGCTCGCCTGCCCGGCTCACCCCGATCGCGCAACCCCCGTGCCCGACCCTTGCCTCGGTACGCTACGAATATTTTTTGTGGGGACATCATAATAATAGCTCTGTATTACTTCAGGAGAAATTCCAAGAAGTTTATAACTCGAGATGAGTTTCGTGTTCCTTGTCATAAATAATAAAGCGGTCGTCGACTACAACGTTGTGCAGATTTTAAGTGAAGTAAAAATTCAAGAAATAATTTTTCATTTTCGGGTCTCGAGTCAAAAGAAAATTGTTGGAAGTTTCTTAAATTAATGAAGATTTTGTGGAACTTATGCAGTGACTGGTTGGTTCGGTACGAGTGGATATTTTAAAGTTCATGTTAAAATACGAATAATTAAACAATACGTAACAATTAGGTCACGTCGTCTTAATTTGTATCATTAAATCATATGTGCCTTCAAATTATATTAATTCGCAGACTATCTTTAGGTTTTTTAAACTATTTTTAACATATTTTTATATAAAATGAGGATTACAGGCATATCCGTGCATGAACAGTTGGAAACATGTTCCGCGTGATCGAGCCGTTTGTTATTTGTCGTATAATGTAGAAGGGTGACTCGTCGTTATTTACCGTAGAGCTGTCGTGGCACCACATTCTTTTCATACAAGCTACATGATAAATTGCATAGAATAAAATAAAAAATATATGTTGTTTTCAATTCGACGACTCTGAATCGAAAAAGTCGAGAGTATCAATCTAACATCATAAATTTCGCTTAACGTTCAAACTACTAGCTAACACGACGTCGAAGTGGAGGCACTATTCTCTTCTGTGCTGTCTACAGATTCTACTTAAGTTAATGGATAAGTTACGGAGGCACGGAGTTTACTTTGTGTTTTCAGGTAGACGGACTTGATCGTGAAGTTTTCTTCGTTAATTTGAACAAGTCAGGAGATTCGCAAACCTGTCAGTAGAGTTTAAGGAACAACGCTTTTATAATGTTGATTTAATTATGATTGTTACAGGAATTATATGCAGTGTTTTAATTAATCCATTATTTTAATTATCATTAAAATGTGATATTAATTTTTTGCGTTTGATGTATGTTGGATTATATTCTAACTTTGATTGTATTTAGTACATTATTACGTAAAATAAATGCTCATGAGCTATATGAAAGCCTAGACTTATTTCAACACCATTTATGGGACGGTGTAACAAATTACAACAGAATTACAAGTTATTTTCAAAAAAGCAACTCCCCAAAACTTCCTCCGCCTAAAGAATTATGAAGATTAGCATAACAAAGTAAGCTGAAGCTGTGTTCGGGGAATGCGTCACCTTCTCGTCGTACCATTGGTATATTTACGTAATTTAAAAGTAAAAGTTTTGGTAAAGAAATGTAAATAAATTTGTAGGTGGTTGAAATCTCTGTGGTGTTACTGTAATGATACAACTACACTAAACAGGCCCATAAACAGGAATGTCGCCCTAAAATGTTTCTTTCTGTTATAAATCAAATATATTTCCTTAAAGTGGTTCAATTTAATGTTCAGTCTTACAGATCAGTAGCCCACATTATAATTAATCATTAATTAATTAATAATGAATTAGATTATTTAGGTTAGGCTTTCATTATAATTAGTTTTGAGATTGTAGATAATATATAGTGAATTGTTTATATATAATATTTAATTGTCTATAGGTGTTAGCGTCATTAACAAGTAAACATATAAAAAATGTAAGGACTGAAATTGTACGAAAAAGGACAGGTACGATGTAGTCAGCCCTGCACACACGAGCCGCGCGTCGACGGAGTCACGAGCGCGGAGTGCCGCGGGCCGGTCACTCGCTTCCGCTACCAATTACGCTAATGGAATTTATTTCATTTCAAACTCATGCTTCTTCAACTGAAGTCCCCGCTGTGCACTTAGAGTACTCTTATATTGAGTCTGGACCGCTTACTTGAAGTTACAATTATGCAATAGTTAAACTAACAGTAAGTATTTTTGAAAAATAACTCACTTTTAGGTCATGGAATTTATAGGCGTGATTTTAGTCACTAAAGCTATGTGTACATTTTATTGAATGTGATTACACATATATAACATACGATTACACATACATCAGTAAATTTAAAAAAATACACTTAAATAACTGTAACTTTTTACCAATTTAATACTGTTTCACTTTGATTTCAATTTCCTACGTATTTATGTTTTTTATTATTAATTAATATATATTATAACTAATTGTTCATACCTACTTTGAACTGAACTGCTACGTATAAATTCTACCAAGCGGCGAAATTAATTAAAGGTAAAAAATAAACTTGCTCGATTCTAAGACTACCTTACGTAGATGTACATAGCTTGTACCAGTGTTATGAGTTAAGCTGCGAGTACAAGCTATTTATATATTTGAAATCTATATAAAAACCCCGATATACTTTAAGTGCCTTGTCTCGAAACTTGTTCACCTGTAAGTAACTTCCCTTCAGCAACTAATATAGTCAATTAGGTATTCAGAAAGCGCGTCGTGCGACCCGCGCCGCTTTCGCAGACTATGGCCTAGCCGCTTCACCTTATAATCTGTCTTGTGTGCACCGTCTAACGATATTAAATATGTGAGTACCAATTGGTACCTTTCCTTTCCATCCCAATAACTGTTCACGTAACTATTCTGCTTCTTAATGGTCTTTATAGACTACTGTAGGTACCACAACAACATCAAATACACACTATTGTTTTTTATTTGCCACTTGTTACTTACAATTCAAACTTTTAGTTAATAATATTTTTAAAAACCAATATTTTTACCACTTCAGATTTACTTACAAAAACATTCTTAATTTTAATTTTATTATTTTCCCCAGATATATTTTATATTTCCACTATAACGTTCTCACCTTTGAAATGTACGCGGACAAATTCGTCAATACAGCTAGTCTTTAAATATAAAAATGAATGTGTCTGTTTAAATTACACCATTCATCGGAATTCCATAAAAAAAATTGAAGCTGATAAACATATCCCCGCGCAAATATCTGGTATAATAGGTAGATCTATCCTATAATAGAAGAGAAGTGTAGCAAACGAGCATGAAAACCACCTGATTTTAAGTAGTCACAGTCCATAGACATCCAAGTACAACCATAAACTCGGCCGAATTCCTATCTGAACTCGAACGTAGATACGTTGCTACTCCGGGTGACTAAAATGGTCACCTCGCTTCAAAATGTAGCCGGTAACCGCACTAGTCCAACCTAAACACAAGTAATTCTTTACAGTACCTCTTCGGACGAAGTTCTCCCACCTTTAAAAATTATTGCAAGTATATAGCAAGTTATTAAACAATATATATTTTGATGTATATTACAATTAATGAAACTTATATTAGTCACTCCTATTATTTAAGACATCATCGTAGCAAACATCTTACGCAAAATATATGTATATCCCCATACGGTGTACTATATATACACAAAAATAAATTGTTTTTAGAATACTTTATAATTCAAATGATACATGGCAAAACATACTTTACAAAAAAGAAACTCAACATGAAATCATTAAACTATAACAAGTGACGATTGTGTTTTTAATTCGTAGTCTAGGAATTATATGGGCGTCGAAACCGATATTTAGAAACACTAATATCGTAGGCAAGTAGCGACATCTATTACCAAAGCTGACAACTATGAACGAATTAAACCTTCTGAAACAAAATTTACATACTTTTCTTTCGTTATTGATCATCATATCATTTCATGTTTTATAAGCTTGAGCCTAGTAATAAATCTTACAGACGTATGGTACCTTATTGTAAATTACCTGCCCCTTTGCATTTGCAACACCAAGAAAGATGCCAATTGATTTCCTGCCTTAAAGGAAAGACGTATTATGATGCAATTTAGAATAATTCACCTAACATAGCGCAAATTTTAAAGCTATTTCGAATTCAATATCATTGACGATACTACTCTTTTCTCTACAGGACAGACTTTGGAAGCTGAAGCGGGCAGGCCGCAGACGGCCGACGTAGCGCGGGGTGTGCGGCGCGCGTCCTGAATACCTAATTGACTAATATTAGTTGCGAGGGAACTTCCTTAGAGGTGAACACAAAACTTTAGACAAAGAACACGTACGGCTCTTACAAGGCCACTTTTTAAGTGTTACTAAAGAATGGATTATGGCAATCCCTGATACGAGAGACGAAATTGTAATAGTGAAGTTTTTAATTAGAAATATTTTAATACATAGAATTGACATTTACCTCATGATGTTTATTTATTTTATATTATATGTTTATATACAAATAATATTAATATTATATTTTAACTAAATTATTAAAAAAAAAGAAGTATACTTATGACATTGAACCTTATATTGGTATTGTCAATTAACAGTTTGTTGAAAGGAATTATTTTAATTAACATCGATTCTTCGATCTTCGATTAAATTTCGATTCTAATATGATCCTAATTAAAGAAAAAATGCTTTAATTACGTTTAGTTTATCATCTCAATCACGTTTTTACCTGATTACCTAAAGCCAAAAGATACCAAGGTTCCCAAATTCCTTTAAAATTATAATGGCTGTTCGGGTTCCGACTTTTGTATAAACATAACTATGCGTGGGTACCTAGAATAATTATTTTTTTATGCGAGAAGAGCCGAGAGAGCTACAGCCCGTGGATATCCACATATAACCTCAAACGCGAACTGAAGAACTTGAGGTATGAGCGTAAATGCATTGCTACCCCTGAGAAATAAGATAGTCGCCTCGCTTATAAATGTAACTAGTAACAGCACTTCGAACACACCGAACCAACCACAAAATGGTGGTGGTATCTTCCCGGTTGGACATAATTCTACAACCTTTAGTACCTTTAAAGTAGTACTTTGAAAGGTAAAACTAGAATAAATTTAAACGAATTGTCGAAGGTACTGAATTCTATTATTCAGTAATATGGCCTAATAAATAAAAGCTTAGTAGTCTGTTCTGTTTTAATAAGCTAGACTGCAACTAAAATATTACACGAAAGCACTGTTAAACATATAAAGGTTAAAAAATGTTGCATATCGCAAGTCTAAGTCATTATCAAGATTGGCAAATCTCTCGAGAGCAGGGAGGGCTTACAAAAGAATCGGGCACCTTTAAAACTAAAATTTTCGGCTCGCCTCGAGTATTCATCTGTTGCAAGAAGAAATTTGAAAGTTCACTGAACTACAGAAAAGATGTATTCTTTTTAGGGCAGGTATAGACCTGACAAGTACAAAAGTAACCATGATAGGATAACTTCCTTGTCCACTTGTCTGTCTTATTTCAGATACCAGTTGAAATTCAAAAAACACTCAGGCCTGCAATTCCTTAGAACTGTGAAAAAATCTAATTGCTGGATCAACGCGATAAAAAGATCGACCGTCTTGTCTATGTCTAATATTTTAACACTAGCAAAGGAATCAAAAAATCACTTAGTTCCCATTGCTTTCCATTGCCCTACAATCATAAAATTTGTCAAGAATCAATGTATAGAGCGCAAGAAAAGGAAAACAACCAAAATCCGTTAATATTATGAAAATAATGTTCTTACCATTATAAATTTATAAGGAAATCTGTGCGCAAATCTGACTTCAGGTGTCAGGTTGGACAGTTTTTTTAATATACTTCTGCTACATTTGAATAAATTATGTAACGATAGAACCGAACATGAGTTACCATGTATTGAAAATTCGTTATCGTTTTGATTGCCGATTTATTTGAGTCCCAGATAAATAATACCTGCACTTAGATGGTATGGAGCAAATTTACTCACCCAGTTTTTTGTACAGCACACTAAAGTAGACGCTTCCTGTAAAGCACTCTTGGCCGTTACGACTTTTATCGCAGGAAATCTCTCTCCTCTCTGCATAATTCATCGCTATGAAGTTGAAACCAAAGTCGTAAAAGAAATCGCTCTATGATTTCATGTCTTCGGCGAAAAACTTTATACTTGTCTTTCTTTCGAACTAACGGCGGTCATGTTATGGTAAATCGTTGCATTCTGGATTTTTATAATGTTGCTACTTTTAAGGGCCGTACCGTACTTATTTATGTATATGTTTTGCTGAAGTGTCTTAACTAAGAAATAAGATTAACTTATCTATATCGAATCAATTCTGTAATAATATTTTAATAAATGTAGTTAAGTTTTATTAATCAATTTACTTGTTTACCATAGTAAACTAAAAATATTACATATACTATAACTTTTACCACGTTTATTATTGTAATAAATCAATTTGTTAATTGATTAAAAATTACAACAGTACTAAAGAACACTCATTTTCAATCCTAAGATATAATTCAATTTCACGTCATTGCCAAGCCACGACTTATTCGTCACCAATACAATTAGGTATGTACAATTTACAAATTACTCTGTGTAAATCTAAATGTTACCAGAATAGCAACATTAAATCGAGGCAAAACTAATCTTCGACCAAGAATAATTGCGGCGAGTGGTTCCTTATGAACCCTCTTTGTTTTTTGTTTCTCCAGAATCCGACGTTATGTCGGAAGCTTTTGCAAGAAATGCTTTAAAGTAAATTCCAAAAGTGTCTTAACAACAATGGGAGTGGTGAAAACAGAGTTATACAACGTTAACTAGCGGTGTTTTGTTTCTTCTACGTACGCATTTTTTTTAAATACAATACACTATATTTTCTATTCTATGGTTACCTTTGGAAAATTTTAAAGATAATAATGATATCAAAAAAAAATTAAATACAAAAAAATTATCGGGCCCACTCTTAACCATTCAAATCGATTTTCTAATTGTAATAGTGGAACCTGGATGGTTCGACCACTATTTACCACCCTTTTTATATTTAGCGTAAATCGTTTTTTGTGATATGTTGAATAGAGGTGATTGCCGGCTTACTTATTCATGACGTAGCCATCTTGTCCCTCGGGAGCAGTAACGCATTTGTGATCGACTTCAATTGGGACTCCATGGGCAAAACTGACATTTTATTATCAGGTGTGTTCTATACTCATATGTTAGTAATAGTTAATACTTTCAATATTTCAAATCCAAATTTCTTGGCTGTGTGGTCCAATAATCACGAATTTTGAAAAGATATAAGGTGAATATAACTTAACTTTTTCATACTAATAAATCGTATGAATTTGAATCTAACAACCATATAGATAAATATATTCAACAGTATAATAATATTATTTATTTGAAAATTTAAGGATACCTTGCGACATTATAAAGTCGCCTACAGGAATGATTAATATAGAATTATAATTTGATTAGCTTTGTCTCGTGTACAAACTGAGGATGGCCTCTACAATAATAATTATTTAGTACAATCCCCAAGATAAAGAGAAATTTCGTTGTCGACTGACATTTTTGTTAAATTATAATTTGATTATATCCGACTTAATTTATGGTAACGAAAAAAGCAACCGTCCATTTAAGCAAGCTGCTGCCAATATTAAATTCTTAAATCTTTGTAGAAAGGTATTGTCGGTAAAAAGAAATTATGTTCGTGTCGCGAAATTTTTGCTTTTTTAATTTAATAAACAATACTCTTGTGATGTGGCGGAAGAATCTGTACAGTTTGACTAGGAAGGTACCACCTGAATATTCATTTCTTGGATGTATGAATTCTTGCGTTTTTATAGAAATACATATGTAGTAGCCATTCCGTAGGGTTATTTACGTAAGAGGTGACCATTTGTATCAGAGGGTATCAACGAACCGGTTATCAGCTTCAAGTGACATTCTTATTTTAAATGTAATTTGTTACCACACATGCCCTAAAACAACAATGACTATTTACCATCAGATCGACTATACGTAAATTTGCTATTTAAATGTTATGTAAAAAGAAATGGTCACATTTATCACAGTATAAGTAAAAAGTTATTAAAACACGACACAAGGACCTTAATTATGTATATAATCTCGGACTAAACAATCACAAAAGTCTTCAGCTGTTTTATAGTTTCCCATTATCGCAGAGATTTATATTCAACAAAGCGGATATCTTTCTGATTCAATCTAAGTAACGTATTATATTATAAATAAACGCAATCTCCCCATGAAATGGACCGCGTGCCTGTCTAATCCCATAATAAATCATCATTTGAACGAATAATCATCATAAAGCCAACCGTGGTGGAGCGTGGAGAGACCGGCGACGATGGCCGATCGCTCCCATACATCATGTTGCGATTACATGTATCAAATAAACATTACGCCGGCTCGCCTTCTCATATTATACGGAGGGAACTTGTGCGGTTTTACCAATAACAATATCGATATTTTTGGCAGAAAAAATACAATTTGATGTGTCCCGCCTAGACACACTTCTAATCACAGTAACGTGTAAGATGTATGAGAGTAAGAAAAAACCATAGAACACAGTCAGTTTTTTGACTTCCTGTGATCTGTACTACATATCTTTAGATACTATTGTCATGTTTTAGAATAAACTTTTATAGAATAGGATTTTATCCGAGCCCGATTGCTACTTATAAAAATGTAAACTAATGTGATTGTATATTTAGGAAAACTTTTAGACCGCGATACATACATCGGGTTATGTTTTATAGCTAAGAGATAATTTCAAAATTTGCCGCAAGGGTGGCGTTTGTATTTTCCAAGGCAGCGACTTTGAATCTTTAAAATGCTAAGTTCAAGTATAGTGAAAATGCATGATTGACGGTCATTTTACCACCAGATTTTAAAGGAAATAATTAATTAGAAAACATGATACTTTTAGGATTTATTACTATTTTTTTTTAAAGTTACTGGAATAGTTAGTTGACTCAGGTAGTTCACTCAGGAATGTACAACCATACTCATACCTTACCATGAAACATTTTTTTGTATCGGATGCTTCTCAATCCTTGGGATTAGCTACGCATCTGCATGCGACCAGAGATAGACTACCTTTTTGAGGTAATAAGAGGATGTCCATACGCCACAATAATCACTTATCAGGTTGTCTCAACACTCATTTGCTATTTTTAATATAATAAAGACCATGAACTAGTCACTCTCTCCTTTAAAGGTGCTTTAAAAGTATAAATAATTCCTCTATTGTCTCTAGTATCCATAGACGACGATTTCGCTAAAATCAATATAAAAAAAGATATTGCTTTACTTTGTCATTTTTATTCGTAGCCAGTTGTACATAGGCCATAGGTTACTGTGGAGTAGGCTGGCTATCACAAATTGACTATTATGACAGGAAAACTCAAGCTCGAGTTATATCAAATAATCAAAGCAATATATAAAACTCTCTCAGTTTTAATATTTTTAACAAACTTTCACTTTTTATTCCATACGTTTTATGCAAATAATAGATACATTATATTACTAATATTTTTGATGCTCACTCGAAATTCGTGTCTCGATAATAATATCTTGGTAATATAGAATGACGTACAAATATATTACCTACGACTTCGACAAACCATGCAAGGACAGATTTAGAATGCACATATATTTCATTTTAACATGACGGTAGAAGCTTGTAATGTCGGATTGAAATTAAATTTACCTCCAACGGACAAGAATATTGAGACGGAATATAAAGTAAAATAAAAGTTTCGATATTAAAACCCAAGGACGGTTAATAAGTAATTCAGTATCATTTTGAATTAGATATTTATAACAAATTCTACCCTATTGTATATGATACAAAGATAGCCAGATTATTTTTTATTACTAGATTATAAAAATATTTTCAATAACAATCTGATATTAGAGACCTAATTGTATTTACAAATAGTACCTACCTATTTAATATGGATCTTTGGACGATTAGATTCAGAAAATTGTCGAACCACATAACATTTAAATTTGGTGACGTTCTGATGATGGAATTCATAGGAAATCTTCATCAAACAGAAGCTATTTATTTCAATTTTAGTCAACTTTAATTGAGTTTTTTAAGAAAGTATTTTAGATGTATCGTCTCAAAAATGTAGTCATGATCTGATAATGGAGTCGCTGAAAAACAACGGAACTCTTTCAAAAAACGAGATTCGAACAAGTCCCTTAGGATGGCTCTCACAATGGAGCAGCATGGTGGGGTTCGCTCCAGATCTGTTCCAATAATGGCGGGTATCCCACGCCCACAAGTGGGAAAAGTATTGTTTATCGCAATTAGCATGAATAGTAGCGATTCAATCCACAAAGTTAAGCAACAATGAGGCGATCGGGAAACGAATAAGTGACTGCTTGTAACAAAATTTCATGCACATTTCCGTGCTTTATAAGTCGCCTGGCGCTGTTGTTTCCGGTTATTACGAGTATAAATGGTTGACAAGCGCTAAACCTTTTCGCAGACACTAGGATGGTTTTTAAACATCCGACAGAGCTTAGATTTGATTATGTCACGAAGCAATCGCAATATGTTTTAGGTTATAGTT